>JAGKQL010000010.1:362105-375980 GCA_018398635.1 Cyprinodon brontotheroides | reverse complement strand
TCATTATGCATTTTCTTTAGAAACAACAGCAAATAACAGAAGTAGAAAAGTTGCATAAAAAAATACTGCAAAAATACTGCACATAATCAGCGCAATGAGTGCAATGCAATACATCTGCTAGAGTGTTGAAACTGATCAACATATTTTTTTTTTAGAATGTAATAAATATATTCAAGGAAAAGAGAATGATGCTATGTAGGAGAGTTAGACAGGAATAAAAAATAAACTAGATATAAGGGAATTGTTTCCAAAGGTCATCTGGGGATGTAGTTTTTGGTAGTATTTTTAATTTTCTAAGAAGAATCGAGTATTTTAGGGAGAATATAATAGTTTGTCTGGTCCATACTCCATTCTGAAAGGTGGCGGTAATGCACCTATAAGTTGTTTGCCAACCGCTATTAAAAAAAAAAGAAGGCGGCTCCAGAGTGTTGCGTCCACCGCCCCCTTGAGAGACGCCTCCGCTGCTCCTCTCCCAGATTGTAGCTGACCGTAAACAATTGCACCCAGACAGGAGGCCGGCTTGTTTTGCTTTTATGACCGAAATTGCGGAAAAACAACTCGTGAAGTTTGACCCGCTAGAAGAGCTTAGGTGCGTGCTGAAGAACGCTAGGACCCTTTTCCAGCTGAATCTCAGCTCTTTTTTGCCCTCATGTCCCTCGGCCGTCGGACTAAACTCGCCCCACTTCCTCGCGGCCTGCGGCCGAGATCTAGACCCACAGCTGTAGCCTGCTCAGACCACGCTTCAATACTGAGCATAATTTAAAATGTCTGCGTCAAGCTCACTGCAACACACTGCTGTAAGAGTATAACCAGGAAGCGCCGTAGGAGGGCAAAATAGGTTAAGCGCCACCGCAAGCACGGAAGTAGAGAAGTTGTTTCCAGGAGCAAATGGATAAAAAATAGACCGTGGAGGAAAAAAAAAACATGAATCGATTATCTTGCGGGACGTGTCGATGCATCGGATCGTCGACTTTTGGATCGATGCATCGATACAAAAGCGATTATTATTTACACCCCCTAGTAGTTACTAAACACATTTTTCAGATTCCTCTGTTAAAGTTAAAAGGATAACAAAGAAAATATTAGTGTTTTTTGCTTAATATAAAAAGGCGCGTTGGATCTTTAAGCAGAACATGTGGCATCAGGAAAGTCTCTCCTGAGGTTTAGAGACTCTCACTTGTGCTTCTATGTAAAGCTATCCTCTGATGAAGCCAATATTTAGATTTAAACTTTATTTTCATCCATTTTTTCACATTTAGTCCATGCGGTTCTTAGCGGAATGGATTCTCTTCCTGCAGTGAGTCTTTCCAGGAATGTCAATCATCCGAGGGACCACAGCGTTGTATTCCAGTAGCCTCTCTAATGCATTGTAAAGCTCACAGCTTTTAATGAGAAGACACACACTCCAGAAATCACAGCCTTGTCCTGCCAGCAGCCTGCGGTGGATAAAAATCCAAGTGGTGACATCTTGGCTGCGCTGCAGTGAGGTCGGACTTAAACATGATTCAGTAATGTGTTTTTCCAGAGAACTGAAATGGAAAAGAGCAGCTGTAGTATTTTTTTTTCAATCTCCAGATGTCATGTTGACGAATATTACTTGAGAGTAGTAGTAGTTATTTAGCAGTTAGTTGGATCCACATCTGGATCCTCTGCATTTAGTCGTCTGTTGTTGTCATTGATGGCTGAGCGATTGTGGCTGCAGCTCTATCGGGTTCCGTCCATCAGGCTTCACACTTTGCGGCTCCGATCGACCGTGTTAATGTAAAGCAGCTGAAATACAAACTGATTTCACGTCTAAGCCATCTTCACAGCTGCTTCTTACCAACACCCAAAGCTAAGGCTCACCATGAAGGATTCATTAAAGTTAATTTAATTTTCCCTTAAAGATGTTATTCTTCTTCCAACCTTCAGTTTTTTCTTGTCACTCTGTACCGTTAGCAGGATCGGTACCATCGGCTCATTTTTGCATGCTTGAGCAGAGCACCCCTATGGAGGTTAAAAAGTGCCAAAATTAGATAAATAAATACAGCATTAAATAAATAATTAAATGTGTCAATAATTAATTAAATGTGGAAGTAAATAAATAAATTTGTCATTCATTAATTAAAACCACGTCACTAATAGGGCTGCAACAACGAATCGATAAAAATCGACTTTTAGAAGCATTGGCAACAAATTTCATCATCGATTAGTTGTGTCGTCAGCTAGCGATTAATGCGTCATCCGCGCCCGTCATCACATCCACTTGACTGAAACGGGGAAGAAAAAAAAAACGCACACAGCGAGCGACTATTTTTCAAAAGCGACTAGTAGCGACAAATCTGGCGGTACTTTCACGGTGTCACTGGCTGACTTTGGAACTCTACGATGAAAGCATGTATGCGTTCCTACTCTGCAGGGAAGCCTCCCCATCCCAACCCTCGATTCTCCCGCGCGCAGGAGTCCCTCTCTCAGCGCTGCAGTCAGGAGCAGCAGGATTTTTTACCCTCAGCGTCCAGACTGCAAATGAAGCGCCGCATGCGCCGGGATTGACGGAGCAAATTGATCACAATAATTAAAATAGCCTGCGCTTTTGTAAAGTGAAAAAAGTCAGTAACATGCAACTTTTGTCAAAACAAATGAACATGGCACGGAACCACCATGTTTGTTTGCTTGTTTTAAAAGTGGGGAAACGTTACGTTAGTTTCTCAGGTAGCTCATCTGATGCTTTCCTTAGCGTGTTAGTAGGTTACAAACAGTGATAAGGTTGGCTACTTATTTTACTTTTAATTTCATTTGAATTAGCTTAAGCAGCGTTTATATTTTTCTTTATAAATAAATTAACTTGCAAATTATGAGGGCAAGGCTTTTTAAAGTTTAAATCTTCTGGCAAAGATAAAGTAAAGAAGTATCCTGCAATTTATGGAAGTAAAGCAGAATAAAATCCAGCAAGATCAGTAATATGTCAATTAATTATATGCCACATTCCCATGTAAATATCTGTCTTTTGGAGGATGTGTTTTTTTAGCACCCCTAGTTCTCTCATTTTTATTGCAAATACAATTTATAATTTGAATCACAGGGCTATTTTTTATCTCTATGGTTCAGTATTTTCTCAAGTAGCAACTTTAACTGCTATACTTTCCTGTCTTAAAAAGGCAGAACTCTTCTAGTCTAAAAAAAACCTCATTTGATGAAATGGGGGGGCCCTATTGTTTGAGCCCCTTAGGGGCTTTTAAAAACAAAAATGTCTTTTGCTCTCTTTATGAAACAAAGTAGCCTATATTTTGTGGATGTACAGCTACATTTCTCATGTAAGTTTTGCGTAGTTTTAACACAAACATTTATTTTTCATATTGCACCAGTACAGTTAATGAGCAACCTGTACTTGTGTGCTTGTTTGTTCTGTCTAAAATGTTTATTTTGGAATAAAGAGGTTAATATAAAAAAATATTTTTGTCCGATTCATCGATTAATCAAAAAATAATCGGCCCGATTCATCGATTTTTAAAATAATCGTGAGTTGCAGCCCTAGTCACTAATATAAAAAAGTGCCACAATTAAATAGATAAATACAGCGATAAACAATTAATTAAATGTGTAATTCATTAAATAAATAAATAAGGAATTAAATATATAAATGTGTCATTAATTTAATAAAATACTTCTAAATTGTATTTTAAGGAACACACCGTAATTTCAAAGTAAATTTAATAATGTCATGGTCCTGTGTAATATTGCTTTGTTACCACTAAGAAAATCTGTCAAAATGTAGGATCATATTTATATTTAACCTTCAATAGAAACTACTCTGTAGATCGACCTTTAGCTGCAGATTACAGCCTCAGGTCCGTTAACTCATTGTACGTTAGATACCCGCTTTGCTCGTCTAAAGATTCAATTCATTTTCCTGGGAGACGGCAAGTCTTGCCGTATGTTGCCTATCTCCACATTACTGCTTTTACTAGCTCACCCTGTCAAATTGATAAATAAGCTATCTAAGGAAAACATTATGCTTGCTACCACTCATTGGTGTACTGTTGGAATGATGCATCTACATGTTGGGAAACGTGCGGTGTTGGCTTGGCATTTTCCATGGAGGCAGTTCAGTTTTGCTCGCCTCTGACCAGAACTCTTTCTTTCATGTGTCTAGTTGAGTTTTATATCCTCCCTGCTCCACGTACCCCTCCTCCAGAGTTCTGGATCTGTTAGCTTAGTTGGATAAATACGATGCAGTAGGTTAGAAATGGTGTCATATCTATGTCTGTTTAGTTTTTCACGATGATCAGTATGAGGTTGTTCATCTTTATCATTACCAAATGTTTCATGTTTAAGATTTTAGATTTGTTAAGATCATTAACTATAATTGACGATGTTTTCAAACACCAGAATCTAAGGATTTAGTTGTGATGGGGCAACCGTATAATGATTGAAGGTGATGAATGAGATGTGCTCCTTCTAAAACTTCAATAACAAAATTCATAAAATTCATAAAAAAATCAGGAAATCCTCACATTTATTGTTGTCTTTCACGGAGCCCTAAAGGGACATGGAGGTGTGGCAAGTCTTAACGGAGATCCCTTAATACTTTTTGCAGGATCTCTCAAATACTGCGATATCCATACTTTTGCTTTACATCCCACTTAATACTTTTGGCGCATATCCTGCAATACTTTTTAAGCGGGATTCAAGAATACTTTTTGCAGGATCTCTCAATACTTTTGGTACATATCTCGGCAATACTTTTGCGACATCCCGCCATACTTTTGCGACATCCTGTAATACTTTTGCGGGGATCACCATGAATACTTTTGCAGGATCTCGCCAATACTTTGCAGATATCCCTTAATAGTTTTGCGAGATCCAAAAAGTACTTGCAGTACACGGAATCTTCCCAATGCAGGAAGTTTCTTCAATACTTTTGCGAGATCCCGCCAATACTTTACGCATCTGCGCTAAATACTTTTGCAGATCCCGCCTTTTATGGGTGATCCTTGAGATTTTGCAAGATCCCGCAATACTTTTGCAGGATCACCATAATACTTTGCAGACATGCACTTAATACTTTGTATGCAGATCATGCGAAACTTTTTGCAAGATCCACCAACATACTTTTGCAAGATCCGGCAAATACTTTTGCGATGATCTCTCAATACTTTTGCGATATCCTCGCAATACTTTATATATCCACGCCAATACTTTTGCGACATCCCGCTAATACTTTTGCGCATCCCACTTATATTGCGGGGATCCCGCGAATACTTCTTTGCAGGATCTAGCGCCCAATGTTACAGAATCACGCGCCAAAACTGCGAGATCCTTCTTAATACTTTGTGAGATCCCTAAATACTTTTCTTGAGATCCCTTAATACTTTTGTGGCGTATATCCTGCAATACTTCTTGGAGCATTGCCAATACTTTTACAGAGGATCTTGCAATACTTTTACTGAATATCTGGCAATAGTTTTAAGCGAGATCCCGCAATACTTTTGGCGAGATCGCAATACTTTTGCAGGATCTGGGTCCCTATACTTAAGCATATCAATGCTATTTTTAAACGTAATCGCATAAAACTTTTGCAAGATCCTGCAATACTTTTGCAAGATCCCATAATACTTTTCACTTGAGATCTCTCAATACACTTTGCGATATCCCGTCAATAGCACTGCGCGATATCCGCCGATACTTTATTGCACATCCTCGCAATACTTTTGCGACATCCCTGCAATACTTTTGCGGGATCCGTTAATACTTTGCAGGATCTTCGCAATACTTTCGCGAAATCAACCAAAACTTTTGCGAGATCCCATAATACTTTTAAGCGAAGCTCCGCGACAATACTAGCGAATCCGCAATACTTTTCGCGAGATCCGCAATGCCTTTGCAAGATCCTGCAATACTTTTGCAAATCATCCAAAATATACTTTTGCGAGATCCCGCCAATACTTTTGCGAGATCCCGAAATACTTTGTAAGATCATATCAGATACTTTTGCAAGATCCCTGCAATACTTTTGCAGGATCCTTCGCGTAATACTTTTAGAGATCCTGCAAAAGTATTGCAGATCCTGCAAAGTAATTCTCGCAAAAGTTAATTTTTGCAAGATCTACAAAGTTTTGCTGGATCTCACAAAAGTTTATTTTTTTCCCTCCATGTCCCTTTAGGGGCTCCGTAGGATTGTCAACTAGTGCAGTGACAAAGGTTTTTTTATTAATATATTATTCTATCAATAATTCTTAAGAGTAATCCTGTACCTGGATAAAAAAAAAGTTACATTGTGCAGATAGTTCTTTTTCTTATGTAAGCTTATTTTATGAGTAAATAATCAAAAATGCAAATAACTTAGTTCCTTTAAAAAGAATAACACACCTAGATAAAAATTTTATTCCATATATCCATAAAAATCCATGAAAAGCTTGATACTTTGGTTAGTTACTTTCTATTAAAACAATTAAGCTACCTCCCGAGTAAAGTGATCATAAACAAAAAAGTGTTTCACCTGATTCTTTTTTTTAACATTAAAATGCATAGGTCCTTTTAAGGAAAGGAGAACTTTTCTAGATTCTAATGCATATGACTGCCTTTACGGTAACAAATAAATTCATGATGGCCATAAAGTAAAAACATGTGTTTTAGAGTAATTATTTATTTAGAATAAAGGTTATTTTTATTTAATTGATGCTTTCCATGCAAGTAACATTGAAATTTCCATTACAAAATTAAACGATTGTTTCAATAATCAATCTGATTAATTGTTTCAACTCTACTCCTTTTTAATCTCTTTTCTAGCTTAGTGTAAATTTACAAACCTGCCAATTTTCATATTTAGATAATTTAATAAAGCTTTCCACACCTCAAAGAAGTAAATTTAATTTTGCTCTATACATTATTTACATTATCTTTATTTACGCCAAGTCATGAAAATGAAATCAAATTTCATAACCTGTGGTTTACTAGGTTCATAGTGCCGACCTTTTTTATTATGTTTTTGCACCTTTAAAGAAAACCTCTTCAAACATCATATTTGGTAGATTCCTTTATTAGTTTTTCAAAGTATAAACTTCTGTGTACGAAGCTCTTGAATGAATCACTCAGCCTCTTCCTGGTCCATGTACATCACTTCAGAGGTCAGTTTGGGACACATTCAGAAATTAAGTAAAACACCAGGAAGGATTAAGAGCTCTGGATCAAGAAAAGACAAGAAGCAATAGATGTCAAATATGTAGGAATGTATTGTATTGTGTTGAAGGTAGATTTATGACCCGGAATAAGGATGAGTTTTTATTATCCATGTCTACGTCAAAGGGTAAATCATTTGCTTAGCCTTATAAAGGTGATGTGGAGTTAATTAGCTTCTTTGAGTGTGGCACCAGGGGCCATCTGTTTTGAACTTATGTTAACTTAAAATGCTTTTTTTTTTTTTTTTTTGAAGTTGTTTTAGGTCATTTGTTGTGAAGCATTAATTTTCAAAGTTAAAAGCACAGTTTTCTGTCTGAAATACTATTTCTTCTTGTTTTATTTAAAGCGGTTAATCTTCAAGTTTCAATTTTTAAATGGAATTACTGAGAAATCAATCTACTTTTTCATGATATTCTAATTTTATGATCAGCACCTGTATATGATTTTCAGTAAATACATTTATTCTAAAATGCAAATAATTAGCTCCCTTTTTGAAATGTATATTAAATTAAGTCATTATAATATAAATCAATATAAGAAATTAACATTTTTCAATGTGTTTTTAGGAGGCCACCCATCTGTTACAGGTTGGGGTCAGATTTAAATATTTTTTACTTTGTAAGCAGGATGTAATTAGACTCGAATACACAACTGTTTTGAAACAAATAAAAAAACTGTGACATTTATGACGTCAGCCAGAAGCAGCTGAAGCTAAACAAACATGGCTGATCTGGTTTTTTTGGCTTTGTGGATAGGAAAGACGTTTGCCAATCTTCCTGGCCAGATCTGGTAATCGTTTTATTTATCAGTTAACTTCGCTAACTATGAAACAAATCAAGAGATTAAATCCATCACAGCTCTGTGATTGGCTAAAAGCTGGACATGGGAGGGAAGTGCAACTTTGCCATTTATCCAATCAGCTTGAAGAATTGTACTGATTGTCCCTCCCTTTTTGCCAAAACATTCCTCAGGAGCCCTTCCAGGTAGCTACTAGGGGTGTAAATCACACCCTTAATGGCAGTTCGATTCAGTATCGATTTCCTGACCCAACGATTCGATTATTTTCGATACTCAAGAATACACCATTTCGATTGAATTATTTCATTTTTGTTTTGTTTGTTTTTACACCCTTACAGGCTAGACAATATTTCAAATTTGAAATAAATCTATGAAAGCTGTAATATCGTTATGCATTTTTTTGAGAAACAACAGCAAATTACAGAAATAGAAAAAGTTGCATCAAAAAATACTGCACAAAATCAGTGCAATGAGTGCAATGCAATACACTAGCCTCCAGGGTGTCGACGTCCCGCCCCCTCCACAGACGCTCCGTTGCACCTCTCCCAAATTATAGCTGACCGCCGACAGTGCCGCAGACAGGAGGCTGGCTTGTTTTGCTTTTATGACCGGAATTACGGAAAACAACTTCGTGAAGTTTGACCCGCTAGAAGAGCGAAAGGCGCAAGAACGCTGGGACCCTTTTTCCACCTGGACCTCCGTCGTCCGGACTAAACTCTCCCCCCACTTCCTGCGCGCCTCGGCCGTATCTAGACCCACAGCGTGTAGCACGAACCAGCGCCAATATTGAGCATAAATCAAAAACATCTGTGTCAACTCTCACTGCAACAAACTGTTGGCAAAAGTATAACCAGGGAGCGAGCGTAGGAGGGCAAAATAGGTTTAGCGCCACCCCAGTACGGGAGGGAGAATTACGCCCAGGAGCAAATGGATAAAAAAAAAGGGAAAAAAAAGAATCGATTCTCTTGCGGACGTGTCGATGCATCGGATCGTCGGCTGTTGGATCGATGCATCGATACAAAAAAACGATTATTATTTACACCCCAGTGGGATACTGTGTTTAAATTAAACTACACATCTCAATGGTGACTTATGCCAGGTTAGACATGTTGCTCTAACAATCCTGCCTGAATTTGAAATCTAAGCCTGGATTTTTTTTAAAGGTTCTTTACTAGGACCTTTTTTTTTGGGTCACGACATCTTCTTAAAGTCCTTTATGATTCTGCTGCCTTTGAGGAGAATCCACCCAACACATCAGAATCTCTCACTTGTGAACAGATTTCATATCACTGCTCAGATTTTCTGGACCAATTGTTCTCCAGATATTCCTAAAAAGTCTAAAGGAAACTTATCGGGGAACTTAACCACAGCAGCCTTCTACTGTTTCTCATTTAGCGGTCTGTAGATTTTGTTCTTTGTTTTTCTTGGACAAAAGTCTTTGCTTCCCTTCTTTGCCAGTTGTGACCAAACTCTGTACTGGTGGAAACATTGAGTAAGACACCATTCTGATACTTTGTGAACAGTTTTAGGCGTCACCTCTCTGTTGTTAAAAAACTAGAAAAAAGTTTATAAATTAGTTTCACAATATTCTAATATTTTGAGATAGGATTAGCCAAAGGTTCTTTAAAGGAATAGTACACCCAAAACATGATTAGCCTTCATTTTCACTCACCCCCATGCTGAACAACAGCACTCTGGAGAACGCGATGATATCTCAAATGCATCTGGAGATCTGGGAGGCTTCTTTGCTGTCTGCTGACACATTCCAAATAATGGAGTCCTGTAAAGCCCGAAGGCAAAGAAAGACCATAAAAGTCCACAAAAAGCGTGTCAATATATTTCCTTCCTCCTGCTTTTCGTCCAAATAATATTCCGAACCTTCCTGAGTGGAGTAGCATCCAGAATTTTCGAAACAAAGTTATTTAGAATGTTTTAGAGCATAAACAGTAGTGTATAGGATTTCCCTAAAAGCTGCGTTCTTGGCGCTCTCGATTCTCACGGCTTGGCGGCGAACCAAACCAGGATGAAAGTCGCATTCAGCTGCGGCAAAAGAACTCATACTCTTCTCAACACTGAAGTCCTCAGACATTTTAAGTTTCGTTGTTTCTTTCTTTGCACAGGTAAACAGCACATTTCTTCTTCTTCGCTTGCATTATGCTCGGCAGAGCGGGACGCTGAATGCGCACTTTTCATCTGGTTTGGTCTGCCCGGGTTTCCGTAGGCTTGGCGTGGAGCAGCGCTTTTAGGAAATCCTATACACTACTGTTTATGCTCTAAAACATTCTAAATGACCTCGTTTTGAGTAAATTATGGGCACTACCCACTCAGGACACTTGGAATACATTGGACGAGCAGTATGGAGGAATATTGACACGTTTTTGTGGACTTTTTATGGACCTTTCTGCCTCGGGCGCCATAGACCTCCATTATTTGAATGTCAGCGGACAGCAAGAAGCCTCCCAGATCTCAAGATGCATTTGAGATATCAAAAAAGTACTCCAGAGTGTTGTTCGGCGTGGGGGTGAGTAGAAAATGAAGGCTAATCATGTTTTGGGTGTACTATTCCTTTAAGCTCTCTGCCATCACTAGACTTGGCTGCTCATGGCTGATTTAAAGACCTGAAAATAACATTCAAAGAGTATCATCAGTTGGCATTGATTTCACATTTTTTAAATAGTTCAGGAAAAATGTAAAACATGTTTATAAAGAAGAAACTGCAGAACCAGTTTCTTGGCACTCTGCTCTGGAAGGTGAAGCACATTAAGAAAAACGGAAAGTTACTCACACTTAGATTTGTTTTGATTTGGTTCCTGAAATTCAGTCAGAAAAATAACTACTATAACATCTATTCTGCTACATATAATACTTTCAATGTCTATTAAGGAAAATATTTTTTGAGGAATGCACTCAGTGGATGGAAAGCTTAAAATAGCTGTTCAGCTTCCAGCTGGCTAATGAGAGGAAAAGAAAAGATGCCTCTGGAGAAATAATCACCCTGTTTAGATTGTTCATCCATAGATATAAGATTCACATTTGAAGGGAAAGGATCCTCTGCGTAAAACACAAATCAACTGTAGGTCTTAAAGGTCAGGAAACACTAAAAGTGAGGAGTAGTCTTCTATAATTTCTGTCATATCGATTCAGGATCTCTAAGCGTAAAAATAATGAGGCTGAAGCTGATACGCAGACACGGACGGATGTGCTGCACTGCTGTCCTTTAGATTTGGAGCTCTAACTAGAGCAGGGGACCCGGTTCTGATCTTGGACAAGATTCAGTCATGTGAAAAAGATCTGTGCTGTTAATGGAGGGCAAATATGGGTCATTATATCTAATTGGCCTTTGTGGGACCTTTAAATGGTGCTGAATAGCTCTGTTGACCTCTCCTGTGTGCTGCTGGTTCTCTTATTGCCCAAGTCTAGATGGATGTACCATAAGTGTGGACCTATTCCACTCAGTTAGACAGCGATGTATGCAGAGCAAGTGTTTTTCTACTCCTGATTAGGTCCTAATGGGGGTTTGGCCGTTTGCTTTGGACACTTGTCATTCCTCTGACCATCCATGATCAGGATGAGAGAAACAGGAAAAGACTGAATGATAAACCTGATGTTCAATGGTCAGTCATAACTGAACTGATTGGCTCTTTCAGGAAGGTCTTGGAGGTCATTTAACTGTCAGTCCTTCACCTCTTGACTGTTATTCTCTGAGTAACTTTAACATCATCCAGCTGAGAGATGATCACCTCCACCCATGCTGCTCCTCGCCTGGAAGGACAGGCTTGTTTTGGAAAAGTGAAGAAGAAAAACAGCCTCCTCCACCTCTGTTCCCCACGTTCCATCTATCCATCGACCACCTGGAGCTATTTTCTCTTCAAATACTGATCAGACTTTGTGTTTCACACATTGAACAAGGTTAAGCAGGAACAGACGGGAGTCTGCAGGGAATATTTAGTCTTAATTCAGACCAGAAGCCTCCAAACTTCATGCAGATTAAATAAATAAAAAATCCACTAGATGGCAGCAGAAGACTTTACGGTTTAGGAGGATTCTATATCTGAGTTTATCCTACATATTTCATCTTTCTACCTCATGGCAGAGTTGAAATTTCCTTCCCTGGTGACCATCTGAGATCTGAACAGACACCACTGGAGCGTGATGAGAGTGGAGAAGGTTTCTTTAAGCCCGTCTTTCAGGAGCCTTTTGGGTCTTGTTAAAAGTCCCAGGTGTTCCTGAACCTGCAGAAAGCTCCACCAGAACAGACAGATCCTTCCTTAGATTGAAGATGATGTGGTCAAACCAAAGGTGTCCCACTGACATTAGAGGGCTGTTAAACTGCTGGACTCTTCATGTCCTCTGTCTTTCTCCAAGTCTGTCCTTCCAATCACCAAGTTTATGATAGATCCATCTTTCTGAAACACTGAACTGATTTAACATGGGTGAGAACTCCTTGCAGGTCCCTGTTTTTGATTCCCTTGCTGCAGAGATCTTGTAGTCGTGCCTCGAGCACTGCAAAACAATCTAGAAAAGTAAAGATTACTTAAATTAGAGATTAATGTGCATTAATTTGAGTAGGTAAGTAAGAGGTTTTGGCCAATGGAATGAGCGTTTTTACTCTTAAAATAAGATAGTTAGTAGGGATGCACTATATATGAAGCCCCTATCGATGTCCGGTTTTAAAGCTGAATATCCGGACATCAGCGAGCGCACCGATGCTGGCCGATGCCCGATCAGCTTCTGAGTTTCTAAAGTCTAAAAAAATACTACTTCTTCTTCTTCTTCTTCCTCAAAAACTTGTTTTTTACAGACTTAAAACTGCAGCTATAAGGCAGAGGAAAAATATTGATAACATTTGATAAAAAGTATCCACAATATCTTCATATCTTGATAACCAATTGCCGTTTTAAAACACCATATCCGTCTCTTTTTACTAAACTGAAAATATTGCTTTATATGATAAATAGGATTATGCTTCGAAAATCCCCGAAAATTCACGGTATTTTTGCCCATGGCGCATATGTTGATATATTATTGCGGCGGTATGGAGTCTATTTTACTAACCATAAAATCTCTGAAGAAATTGCAAAATATCACAAGAGTTGTTAACAGAACGCGAAAAGGCCTATCTGAATTTTGAAAAGTAAAAGTAGATCGATACCAGCGTTTTTAAAATCTGGTGATATCAGCATATGAAAAACATATATTGAAGTATATTATTTTTCAGTGTCAGAAATTGATAACAAAACTGCTATTTTCAATGACTACTTATTTTTGTCCAGCTTTAACTTGGAGTATGCGTCGATATAGGTTATCAACTATTTGAGTTTTAAAATATGCGTCATATGTAACTATCCCGGATGATGAAGTATTGTGGCCAAAATCCCAATATCGTTAAATCCCTATTAATAATTAGACAAAATGAAATGCACTTGAAATAAGACATTACCCAGTGTTTTTCTTATTTTACAAAATATAAATTGTCTTGTTTCACTGGCAAAATGTCTCACTTACATCCAATTCAGGAAAAATGCACTTATTTTGAGAAAAGTTACTTATTAAGATTTCAAATTTTTTGCAGTGAGGCTGCTTTTTAACCTGACTCGCCAGATGGATTTGCTGGATTTGCTCCGCACATATCCATCCTGGAAACCTTCCGTAAGTAATTTTTGGAAGGGGCAAAAATACTGGTTAGCTGATTGGCCTATGTTGGTGATAGGCGGGCCAAATAAACCAATCAGATCCAGCGAAGCGCCTGGCGTACTAACAGAGCCGACGATGAAGAGTAGCCAATTGATAGATCAAACTCTTGCCGAAACCAGTGGGGAGAAGAACAAAAACATCTTTTCCTCTGAGAAAAGCCTCCCAGAAGCAGTGTTTAGCTCTTCTTTCAGTGAAGAAATACTCTGTAATTCCGATAAAACTTGC
>JAGKQL010000010.1:276726-323135 GCA_018398635.1 Cyprinodon brontotheroides | reverse complement strand
CCTAAATGCATGCATGTGATTGGCTAATTAAGTGTTAACGAGCAGTTGGACAGATGTACCTAATAAAGTGGCCGGTGAGTGTATATATAAACACAGCAAAATCCTTCATCGTCGTTACCGTCGATAAGCTGCAGCCATATTCCAAATTCCTTGTTTTCCAGACACTTAAATTTACATTTTCCAAATATGCATTTTCCAATTCTCTAGTTATTTCTCGGCGCTGGGGCTTCATTTTCGGGCTACGACTTCACGTTCGGGCCGGAAGCAGTTTCATGCACAATATCGCGCCAATATAATGTATCTAGACTTGTCCAATTAAGGACCTTAATTTGAAAAATAAGAATTTAATGACTTTTAATGATTTTTAAGACCCGCAGAAACCCTGATCAATCTAACACTAACATAAAACATTGACATAATGCAATCAAACACATATAATATAATCATACATATTATGATAATTATGATGATGCTGATTACTATTATTATTATTGTTGACTCACCTGATTAAATACAAAAAAGGCTAATCATCACAATATTTGGAGCTACAAGTAAAAAAAAAACATGATAAATGAACATCAAACAGGTGGTTATCTCTTCCTCCATCATTCTCAGATCACGCAGATCTTGTCTCGTTCAGTTTTCCTTTTGCTGCCTCATTTTTTTTATAAAGAGGAACTTTCAAATATCCGAACTGAGTTATTTTTAAAATCTCTTTAAATCAAGTTGTTGCTTGTTTATTTGACCTCATTAATGTGGCAGCATCTCTCCATACAGTCCTCTGGGGATTTGCGAGGAGTCTTCCCTCCTAGTGTGAACGCAGCTGTGCTAATGCCAGAAAGGATGGGTTTTTTTCTGGTAGTAAAGCAATTTGTTCTTTGCTGCTTTCATGTCAAAGCTACCAGCTGCTCCATTGTAATTATCAGCTGAAAACACAGACTTCTCCTCCATTACTGTTGTTGTTTGATGGCTACTTTACTCTTTTCCTGCTTTTTTGGGACTTTTTTCACTTTTAGACCTTTTAAATATTTTTTTATTCATGATCTACCTACACTATGTGCTGTTCTAACCAAGTTTAGAGGGAACTTTTATGTTTCTACTACAATAAAAGAGCAAATGAACACAAACAAATTTAATTATCTCCTTGTTTGAAATAACTGAAACCCTTTGTTTCCTTCTTTTCTTTCTCCCTGCTGCCTGCAAATAGACACTGATGTTAACACAAACTCATAATGGCAGAAGTTGCTTTTGAGCCTCTCTGTTTCATCTACTGTGATCCATATCAGTGTTATTTGGGCTAATATTTTCAAAGTGGGCTTTATATTCTCCTTTAGTTGGTCTGTAAATAGTTTTGGAACAAAAAGGTCTCAGCATTTCTTTATATTTTATCAGATCTGATAAAATTTAAACAGCAACATATAAACAGGATATTGAAAATGATACTGTAGCAAAAGCAAAATATCTCATTATCAATGTTGGTTGAAACAAGCTCTCTGTAGAAATGGAGCAGTCAGATCTTATTATGGGTTCATGCTATAGTTATAATAACACTAAACAATGTAACTCACAATCTGCGCTGCTGGGTTTTGTTTATGTTGGTGCTTCAAGCGTTTTTTTTGGCTTTTTTTTGTTTTTTTTCAGTGTAATTATGTTGCAGTGTTGCCAGAGCTCAGCAACTTTGTCACTATAATTAGTGACTTTTAGACCCCTCCAGCGACTCTTTTTCCAAAAAGCGACTAGAAAGACAAATCTGGCGACTCTGGGTGTCTCCCCTTCCAAACCCAGTTCTCCGGCTTCCACAGAGAGTCCCTCTCAGGCGCTGGATTCAGAGCCACAGCATGTTTTCCTCTCAGGCGTCCTGACTGTAAATATGAACCCGCAAGCGTATAAATTGCGCGGGTTACTAAGCGCTTGGGTTGATCGCGGATCTTGAGTCAGCTCCCTCGGGGCTTGCGAACCTGCCATATATTTCTGTGAGCAGGCAAGCACACAGCCTGTATATGTGGAGGGAAATCTATAGCCACAAAGGTGCCATTCGAATTTAGTCCATACAATGTTTGAGGTTAGGGAAGTTCAGTCTGGCATTGCTCAACGCAGTAGATGCGCGGTATGCTAGCACAATATCTGGCGGGCCAATCAGATTGTCAGGGGCGGGCTTTATCGATGATGGACAGATGATCAACAGTAGCGTAATCAACCCGCGTGACCAAAGCGCTTGGGTGACAACAACAATGGCTGCCGCCCGGTTGAGTGAGTGAGTAGATTCTGCTATTAGGTCTGTTCTAGAAGATATAGACAGCAAATTAATTTTAAAGAGGAACAGAGAAAGCTAGCGATCAAGGCTCATCTTCTTATTCTAGGCGTGCAACTGCACGCTTTGATTTTGTTGACAACAACTATGCGTTGCTTAACATACGTCCCGCACTCCGTTGCTCTTGTATTGCAAGTTTGTAGGTCTATCCCAATTGTTGAGTGCAGAGGCATTTTTTTCCTGGTTAGATTGTGGAGGGCTGCGCCCCACTTTCGTCATAACAGCTGCTGTGGGTGACCATCAGACTCATTCTGATAAACGTGGAGTCGGGACTTCGTCGAGCTAGGGAGAATCTATAAAAAAGAATAATAATTACAATTATTTGCTCACATTGTCATTAATTCTTTGCAGTCTTTTTTGTTCCATTTAGATTTTGTTGTTGTTAATGTAATGTAAAAAAATGTATGGTTGAAAATATTCCATGTTTTACCATGCTTTTAAGCTCCTTTGTGGACCACAAGGGAAAAACGAAAACGTTTTAAAAAGTTGGAAAAAATGTGACAATGACAAATTAGGCAATTGACGTCATTCAGCGACTTCTAGCGACTTGTAGCACAGCCAATAGCTACTTTCCTTACTGAGGAGTTGGCAACTCTGATTATGTGGGCTCGGTCCTTGGAGGGCAACATGGCAGTAAGCCATATCTGTATATCCGCTTGGTACAAACCACAGCATGTAAGCGGAGCGGAGCGGAAGAAATATGGTGGAGCGCAGAGCGGTTTTCAATTGAAAGGCGAGGATTTCATTCCGCTCCAGTTTGCTCCCTAGGCCAATGCCTACAGTATGCTGTAGTCTGTGCCTATAATCTGTTATAGTCTATGTTTCAACTTTATAACAGAGTCGTCAAGACAAGGATTGCATATTGTGTGATAGAAAGTGGGATAAAAAGATTTTAATACACATGCTTAAATTTGTTTTGCACCATTTGTTTTAGATAAACTGTAGCAAAACTGAACGGAAGATATTTTTGATTTGCAACTCACAGATCACAATTTGTGTACTTGTACTCAAGAATTTGAAGAGGTGTAACTTTTTTTGTAATTGCGACAAAATCTAAAATTACAAAACACCAAAGTTGCAATGCAACAATTGTTCTGAACCATTTGCAGCAAAACTTACAATGTAAAAGGTTTTTTGATGTGCAGAACAGAATTTGTGTTCTTGTACTTTAATTTGAACAGATGTAAAACAAATTGTACTTGTGAATTTCTTTGTTTTATTCTACAAATACAAAACTACTACTCTCACTACAACTTCAAATTCACACTTACAATGCACAAATATTTTCAAAATAAAATAACCACCTCCTCCCATAGTGCCTGAGTGCTCTGATCTAGTTTGAAGAACAAACCTAGAAAAAGCAAATGAGAACAAAAAGAAATGAAAAAGAAAGTAAATTAAAAAACTAAATAACTACTATTGACACCAATTAGGTCACTAGGTGGGATTGCTTAGTACCCCTAGAAGAGAAACATCCCAAAACATGAAGTCTGTGTCTAATAATCTGCCCTAACCTGTAAATCTATCCATCACTGTATAGAGCAGAGACTATATAGTGGACTTTATAGTGAATTCAGTTAACTGACCGTTTGGACAGATGACCCCTGTTGTCTCACGTAACCTCCCTGCATGGTGCCTGTGCCATCTTTATTTGTAGTCTGTCACAACAAATCCTTCTACATGCTTTGCGTGGAGAGCTTTCACTATACCTGCATCGTCTAGTGCACCAATGGATGATCCAGCTACTTTGTCAAGGTTCATCGTGGGAAATGACTGAGTTCCCTACTTTCTCATCCACTAGACGTTTCGACACTCATTAAAAATGGCACCATCACTAAAGAGGGCCCTATAAAGTGATTAGGGCAGACGTTCGAACGCAGCCAATGTTTCCATTGACGGAGATGCTGTTCTTCAGGTCATACTTAGTATTTCTCCTCTTCTAAACTATGCAGGATGCATAGACACAAAAAGAGATTGCCATCTTCCTGAAAAAAAGAATTTTCTCAAATTTATTTTAGATCAGTGGTCCTCAATAAGTGCTTCCCATCTAGCCCACTTTAAGGGTGATACCAACAAATGCTGGTTTGTCAGTAACGAAGCACCATGGACCGTTACTTCCAGGCCACCAGTTAAGAGTCACACCGACTTAATGCAGGCTTTCTCATCTACAATTTAAAAACTGCATTTGCCTGTAAGCAGGAAAATGGCAGGGGTTCAAACACTTATTTCCTCCACTCCATTAATTTGCAGTTAATTCATTTTTTTTTTTTTACTTCTTCAGAAACTTCATAATTACCTTCTCTACCAACTACTGAGAACAAGCCTCAGAGGACAAAGCGTCTCTTTCATAAATTAAAAAAGAACTCCATTCGTTAGGCTCAGAAGCCCTCAATAAACCACCAGGCCCTCTTCTGTTTCAGATCGTGCTGCTGCTGCTTTCTGTTTAATCCTGTGACCAGTTTAACATTTCAAATGTTAAACGTGAAACCCGTTTGATTGATATGTGAAATCACAATGCCACAAAACACAAAGTAATGCAACAACAGTTTAAGAGAAAGAAGGAAATACTTCCAGTTATCCACCTAAAAAACAGCTTTGTGTGCCTTCAGTGTCCGCCATATTGGATCAGTCCATTTGCTGCACATGTTCAGAAAGATCCAAACAGACAGCAGCAAACCATTTGAAAACAAATTCCATGCGAAGAGCAGTGTTGCCAACTTAGAGCTTTTGTGGCCTTTGGTGCCTCTGGTGCTTTCTGTACTCTGTACAGATAAAAGGATCAGAAATAACTAATAAACCCAAATTGTTTTGCTGAACGTTTTTCTTATATCTTGCCAGACCTACAACCTGTGCTGATTTCCATTTTGAGAAATTATGACTTTCCAAAATTTAGGATAGTTCAGTCCAGCCCAGACATTAGCAAGTACGGTGGGGCCTGAAGTGCAAACTGCAGCTACAAATCTAAAAAAGCGCCTAACCCGCTACATAAACTAAAGCGCAACTTACATTAAAAAAACTGCAAAAACAAAAACTGCATTAAAGAAGCAGCTACATAAAGCGAAATCGCTGAAACTGCTAAATAAAACTACAAAAGCAAAGCGCTAACCACATTAAAAAAATGCATCATAACTACATAAAGCAAAGCGCCAACTACATTAAGGAAATAGCAACTACATAAAAGCAAAAGCGCAACTTCATTAAGAAATGCGCAACTACATAAAAACTAAAAGCCAACCTACATTAAAAATCTCTGACTACATAAAAGCAAAGCTCAACTACATTAAAAAAAAATGCAACTACATAAAACAAGAAAGCGCAACTACATTAAGGAAATGTACTACACATAAAGCAAAGCAAAAGCTACACTAAAAAAAAAAACTACATAAAGCAAAAAGCAAAGCTTACAATAAAAAAAACTGGCTACATAAAGCAAAAGCCGCAACTACACATTAAGGAAATGCTAAACTACATAAAGCAAAGTGCAACTACATTAAGAAAAACAAAACTACATAAAGCAAAGCGCAACTACATTAAGAAAAAACACAATTACATTAACCTACCGGAAAAGGTAGGTACCAGTGGGGAAACAATGAGACATAAGCTGATTGGACGACGGCGCCGTTTGACCCTTGAACCAGAAGTCATTCTGCTGCGCTGCGGCTTTTGAAAACATGGATATTGTAGGCGCCCCAAACGCTGCGGATTATCCAGGAATATTTTGAATCGGGACATATGCGGTGCCAGGTGATACTGGATATGCTCAAGACTAATCACCAAATTTCTCGGATTAGTTTACGCATACACTGCTGAAGACCCTTAAAAAGAAGCTGGACTGTTCGTGATTGACCACACGACTTCGGCCCACAGGACGAAGCGGCGATGGCTGTCAACTCAGCGGTGGCTCAGCTGTTTCCCCACCGGTACCCAATACCTCGGTAGTTCAATGACATTGTACCAGCCTAATGTAGCTGCGCCTTTGCTTTGGCATCAGTTTTGTTTTCCTTACAAGTTGCAATTTGCTGCTTTATGTAACTGCTAAGCATTTCGCCAATATAGTTAAGGCGCATTTTTGCTCTATGTATGTTTTGTTTTCTCCTTTTTAATGTAGCGGCTAAGTATTTGCTGTTATGTAGCGTATCCTTAATGAAGTTGCGGCTGTTCGCTTTTATGTAATTTTGTTTTCCTTACTGGTAGCTTTTGCACTTTGGTTTTATGTAATTCTCAAGTACTTCCTTAATGTGAAGCGCGATTGTTTTATGCAATTGTGTGTTTTTCTTAATGTAGTTGCGATTTGCTTTATGTAATTGTAATTCGCGCTTAATGTGAAGTGCTGTATCTCTTTTGCTTTTATGTACTGTGTTTTCCTTAATAATGAGTTGGGCTTTTTAGATTTGTAGAATTGCAGATTTGCACTTCTAGGGCCGCAGTATTATTAGCGGCATTTTTACACTCTCAACACCCCTCTGAAAACCGATCGCCAGTACCTGCGAGGATTTGAACGTAGCTTGGATCAGTTAATCATGAGCGAGCTTGATTCCCTTACAACCCTTAGGTGGAACATCTATAAATTACTACAGCTTTCTAGAGGGAATCGGTCAAAGTCAACAAAATGGCAAAATGATAATGGTTGTTTAAGCGTTCACAGTCCAGTAGAGGAACAATCCGAAAAACAACATACACTTTGTGTAATTATAACAAAATATAAATATATCTTAGTTACATTTGCACTACTTACACATAAACTCTTAAACTTAAACACCCCAGAAATAGAGAATAAAATCAAACCTTGAGGCAATTCATTAAAAGATCTCAGAAATGTTTTCATGACTGTAATTTTAAGACCCTAGAGCAGGGCTGTCCACCCCGGCCCTCCAGGGTCAAAGTCCTGTAGATTTAGATGTCTCCTTTCTTCAACACAACTAATGAAAGAAAGCCAGAACATTTTTTTTCTACACTTTAGCAAAACAGTAAGTTAAAGAAGATTTGTTAGAAGTGTTAATTTCCTTGATGTGAGTATGTAAATTGGATTCCGCTGAGCAAGTAATTGGATAACTGGCTTCTTATGGTGTAAACAAGAATCTTGTCCATACAAATATATTCAGCAGCAGCCTTGTTAGAGTCTTGTGTGTTTATTTTCTACCTGAGAAAGGAGAGAAGGATGCTAAGGTTTCAAATTAATTTATTGTTTATCTTTTAAAGGAAAAGTCCGGTCAGCAAGGAATAATCAATGGATCATTATCTATACCTACAAAACTGGGTGTGCAGGTGGTGCGTTAGCCTTAGTCCTAGAATGCGGCCGTCCCAGGTTCAAAATCCGACCTGTGGTCTTTTGCCACATGTCTCTCTAGCCTGGGAGACCATCCTGATCTCGCTGAGCTTTCGAGGTTTCACTTTCTGCAGATCGGTCCTGGGAGACTCTCTCCGTTAAAGAAAATTTGGGGCGGTTTCACGCAAGCCAAACGAACGTCCAATCAGCGTTGGCTTCTTTGGTAGGGTTGAGGGTGTGAGGCGCCTTAGCGAAGCGCGACAGTTCAGTCTCAAAAGAACATGGCTGGCTACAGATATCAAAACTAAGCGTTTAAGCGTGGCTATCGAGAAGCAAGTTTTATCGGATTACGAGTATATTTCTTCACTGAAAGAAGAGGCAAAACACTGCTCTGGAGGCTTTTCTCCAGAGGAAAAGATGTTTTGCTCTTTCCTCACCCGACTAGTTTCAGCAAGAGTTTGATCTATCAATTATGGCTCCTCTCTTCAGTAATCTCTGTTTAGTTAGTCCTTGCCTAAGCTTCATTGATCTGATTGGTTTTATTTGGCCCCGAGTCTATCACCAACGCCATGGGCCAATCAGATATGAAGTATTAAACCCCTTCCCAAAAGGGACTTCAACAGCAGGACGAGTTTCCAAATGGATATGTTGGCTCAAATCCATCTGGCGGAGTCAGGTTAATGTCTCTCTCCCACCTCTCCTCATACCCCTACCTTCCTGCAGGCCTACTGTTGAAAAAATTTCAGCCACTTTAGTGCTGTAAAACTTAAAATAGATCAAAAATGAAAAAAACAATGACTTTCCATTCACGATATTAACTGGAGTCTGGGAGGCTGACCCATCTTTGCCCCAAATATAAGCCCATGCAGCCCCTCCCACTCACTGCCATCTTCAGCGAAAAGTAGCGGCGTCCGCGGTGCGCGCGCATTAGAAGGCCTAAGCGCGCCATTCTCGGGTCCTATTCCAAGCTAAATCAGTAGAACTTGCTAAAGACACACATGCATTCAACAGTGGCCAGAAGATTTCCAGAGGACTTGCTTCATTGAAGAATTCACCGAGCTCATAAGTGAAACTGACAGGCCGCGTGCATGGCAGCTGGATGCTGTATACAGTCCGAGGGTAGAAGTGGTAAAGGGATTCATTCCCACCTTTTCACGGTTCCTGATGTCCTCCACGCGAGGCCGGGTTTGGTCCGTTGGATGCGACAACTTTGTAGGAAGATTGGCTATATTTTTTTTATAGGTTGCTGAAAGTCTGCTTTTAGATCACAGAAAAAGAAAGTCAGTTCTGTTCTTTATGAGCAATGAGATAAGAAATCAAAACATTTACTGCCACTTTGAATCTCCAAGCTTGATAATGATAATAGAAATAAATCAAATCAGTCAGAAATGTCACCTGCAAAATGGCTGACTGAGGCATCTTTCTTTCGGCAGAAGTTAGTTATATTTTATGGAACAAAACCCCTTTAGAAGCTGAATTCATCATTTTAACCTGAAAAAGAGAGAAAAATGAAAAAACATTTTAAGAGTTCTACAATAGGAGACAAAACTCCCCACAACCACACAACGGCACAACGCTCTGTGCAGCCCTTGAATGACAGATTGTCAGACTGATGAAAACAGAAATCTGCATATGTGTATAAATTTTTTACTCTGGTTTGTCTCTTTGCTTTTTGTGAATTCACGTGTTCACATGCATGTGAGCTCTTGGCAGCCCCAGCAATGGCCCCAAATTAAAACTGACCCCACGGTTGTTGCCGGTCGAGGTAATTAGTCTGAACCTTCTCCTTTAGGTCATGCTTTCTGAACTAGCAGGGAATAATTAGAGGAAAGGAGCGTGGGTGTTTGTGTCACACATTTATTTATTTTACTGTCATCCTTTTGATAGGATGGATTGATATAAAAGAAACACACTAAAACGGTATTTATAGCAAGACTTGTCTTTGTTCATTTTTAAATCCTTCACCTAAAGCAGGTTCATCTGTTTTGTTAAACCCCTTTTTAGAAAGACTTTTCTGATGGTATAAAATCATCTACATTCATTGTATTGATGGATGTTAAAATAAACCAGATAAAAAACTAAAATACTTTGAACATGAAGTGTAGAAGAATGGATTCGGTATTAAAGATGCATTGTCCTGTTATATGCATGTCCATTCTGATTGGGTTTGGTCATTGTTGTGCATGAACGCTCTCAATCAGCGGCGTTCGCTGAAGACTTTCCTATTTTTAATGACCGGTGGACTGAAGTGATCATTTTTGAAGTAGTGAACGTGAACAAGAGCGACGTTCACTCTGAGAATAATGAGCGACACACACAGCTCACATTGGGGTTCAATTAATAACTATACTTTTAATTGGAAAAGTTCAGGTTTTACGGCACCTATTACGGTAAAACAGCCTGACAGAGCAGCATGTCTACTGCTGGTATTACTCTGCTCCATTCAGACTCATCTGCTGGTAATTCTGATGCCAGTTTAGCAGAGCGCTTGGCAGAGTTTGATCAACTAACAAAGGAAGACTGGGACAGAAAAAAAAACTGTTCCCACCGGGACTTAACAAACAAGTCTGTACGTCAGCCACCTCCACTTCACATTTAAACAGTGTTGGGAAAGTTCTCTTCACGCGAACTAGTTCAAAGTTCAGTTCACACATTTTAAAATGAACTACTTCAGTTCATAGTTCATAATTCAAAATTTTGAACTAAGTTCACAGTTCCAAAAAATGAACTAGTTCATAGTTCTTTTTTTTTTCATATATTGCTCAATTACACCATAGCCTACTGTAGAACCAAAGACAGCAATTATTTAAATCAGTTTTTCGTAACTCTGAAACTGTGCATCAGATTTTCATCTTCATATCCAGTTTGAATTTCTTATCCCAACCAGGGTTTCCATTAGCATTGAGGGGGACAGCATTTCCCATATTGTTGACTTTGTCACGCTTTGTTGCTGTCCATTCACTTCACACCAATAGCTTGGCTGCAGCTTTCACCCTACAGTATATTCTCAAAAACATCAGGAGAAAAATGTGCTGCTTGAATGGTCATTTTTATGAGGAACTTATCAAAGAAGTAATAGGAAAGTAGTCTTTAAGGTGCAAATGTTTTTTTGATACTTTATATTTTTTTCCTCCATTTGAAATGTCCATTCAGTACATACTAGTTTCAGCTGTTTGTTTTGATGTTACAGAATATTCTTAGAAACATCGGAAAGTCAGTAGGGCAAAAGTTTGCAGAGAAAATGCAAGATTGTTGCCATCATCCATCCTCGACCACCCTGGTCATAAACCCGTTTTAAGTGATCATCCTGCTGCTTTGTCGCCTCCGCGATTTCGCCTCCATGCTGCTATGGATTCCACGCCGCATTTTGTTTTGATGGCCTAACAAACCTGTAGGCTACGACGCTGGCAGCCGGTGTTGCCAAGACTGCGTGAGGGACCAGCTACAGGTAGAAATTTTAAAGGAATAGTACACCTAAAATTACGGGATTAACCTTCATTTTTTTGACTTTCCAAATGCAGGAATAATGAGGCGCTCTAGGTACTTTTGATATGAATATCTCATTATTGCTGCCGACATCAATAATGGAGATCGGAGGCAGAAGCGTCCATGTTCAAATGCAATATCATTCACCATATTGCGAGGAGTTTCAGTGTCCGAGTAGAATTCAGAATTTACGCTGAAGGATAGTCATTTAGAATGTTATTATTCACAGGTAGTAGATTTTCTGAGAGCACATGTAGGATCAAGTATCGCTAAGGGCGTGGAAGCCGCAGACCAAACCAGATGAAAGTGCGCATTCAGCGCCTGCTCTGCCCATTCAGCAAGCGTAAAGAAGAAATGTGCTGTTACCTGTGCAAAGGAAAGAAACAACGAAAGAAAATGTGTTCGAGGACTCAGTGTTGAGGAAGAGCATGAAGCCTCTTTGCCGAGCTGAATGCGTACTTTCATCTGGTTTGCTCTCGCCGATAATGCAGACTCGTGAAGAAGAAATGTGCTGTCCTATACACTACCGCAAAGAAACGAAGAAAAATGTCTGAAATGACCCTCGCTGTTCAGGAAAGGCATAGGGTTCTTTACTTGACTGTCACGACACTTTTCATCTGGTTTTGAGACCCACGGCGGTTTCCGTGAACTGCGTCGAACGGCAGAAATCCCACTACTGTTATGCTCTAAGCGATAAACTGACTTTTAAGTTCCGGCCAGAAACCAGCGGGCTACCCACTCGGGTTGCTGAGTAATGACTGCAGACTTTCACTCACCGATCTCAGGCCCTCGATAACGAGATATCAAAAAAAGTACGATCTCAGAGTGTCAAAAGCATGGGGGGTGAGTATGAGCAATGAAGGCTAGTATCATGTTTTAGGTGTACTATTCCTTTAAGGCTGTTGCGGTTATTGTGGTTGATTTAGGGGGTTTTAGCCTGGAGGGCTCTATAGAGAAATCTGGCAACCTATTGAACGGAGGTTGAACTGAGAAGGCGTGCCATTCACAGACAACAGAATGAGCGAGTTCACAAATAACGTTCATCAGGCAGTAATGCAGTACGTTCAGTTCACGTTAAGCCCAAAATATCAAAGAGTTCATGAACTTTCGTTCAATGAACGCGTTCAGGCACAACACTGCAAGCTACACATGGAGTTAAAGCATCCGGGGTATCGTGGGAAATATCTGCTACTCAATAAGGAATGAAATAATTAATATTGGATTATTTTTAGCAGAACCTGAATGTTCCTGTATTTTTCTAAACTTCTGTCTCATTCATATTATCTCCCCGAAAATAAATCGTACATCTCATGCATGAAATGCAAACCAAAAAGCTGCTGCTGATGAATTTTCTCAAACTGGGTCCTATTTCCATGTGTGGAATGGAGTGTGTTAGTGTGTGTTGGCATTCAGCAGCTCTGATCTGCGATAAGAAGAGGAAGTAGAAGAATGAATGAGGGTAGAAGAAAAACAAATGGCTTGGCATATTCTTTCCCCATTACCTCCGCTCTGGCTCTTACTCTAATCACAGCCTGACTGCTGTTTTAGCGCTTTTCCTCCCCACTCTAGAATTAGCTTGTTTTCACTTACAGCAGCTGTTACTTCCTCCGTCCCTTTTTGCCTCAGTTCTCTTGCATCTTACTTCCCTTTGTGGAATAGATTCCACTCTTCTGTGTCCCCTTTTTTTATTTATTCTGCCATCTGCCAAATTCATATTAAAACAATCCAGAAAAAGACATATTTTTCAACATGCATGTTGGGTTTAAATCCAGAGAAATGTGAGTTTAAGAGGACGAAATGATCAAACACAGACAGGGATTTTGTAACGTCAGCCTCTGCACAGGGGAGAAAGACTGCCGGCTCACAACCAGAACCTTTTCTCACTGATCCCTTCACAGCAAAGCCTTTTATTAACAGTTTACAACATAATAGGGCGGGCCTTAAACAGAAAACCCAGTAATGATTATCTGGCAGGATGCAGGTCATAGGACAGTGTGAAATGACCATCTGGCTGGATGGAAGTCACACAACCGTGTGACTCTGCCTCATGACCAAGGGCATAGGTTTGATTTGAACTTTGGTAGGGACACTATTGGTCTGGTGTCATTGGTGCTATGCAATATGCATGCCCTTTTTTATGCTCGATGTGAGCATCCGTACTGATAAGAGGAATTCATTGTTAAAAGAGAAAAGCAACATTTTGCTCCATTAATAAAAATGTTATAAGCTCTACACTCATTAGATGCTGTTTATCAATGTTTGAAGTATCACCGGCTCTGATGAATGTGGAATTAGGACTGTTTTCCACTTTGAAAACGGTTTCATTTGAACGACTAAGAGAGAAGGTAAATACAGTATTTTCTTTTGAAGATATAGAATTGTGCAGAGTTAAACCCCACTCTTATATTTGTACCTACTATTCTCTCTCTGTATCAAGCAAAATAATACATTCATTAAAATATTAACTTCACTATAAAAGTTGAACATCTGGGCTGTAGTTACTCTGTGTCGCCTATTTCATGTATTTTATCTGGGGCTGAAAAAAATGAACAATATTAATTGATTATTTCAATAATCGCCAACTAATTTAGTGAGTGATTCATCATTAACTGGAGAATAGAGACTCTAAAACATAATATAAATGTAAAATATGCCTTTTCCCACAGAGCAACCCACTTAGATCAGTTATTATATCAAAATTGTAAAAATATAAAACTAAAAAATGAAAACAGTAATATCAACTAAATATCAGTAAAAGGAAACCCTCACATTTTCTTTTTTTATTTGGCATGTATAAGAATCAGAAATGCTGATGGCTTACAGCCTTTATTTCTGCCCATTTTTCCAGCAGTCTTCAGAACTCCTGGCTGACTCACAGAATATTTCGCTTTTATAAAAGAAAAAAAGGTTTTGTTTTTTAGTGCACATGATATTCATTTTTTCATCGGGATTAGTTTTGTAGCCTAATATTAATTGTAGTAAACCGCTGCATTCTAGTGTGAATACATTTTCAATGTTGTGCTCCAAAGCACACGCGGTGGACTAGAAAACAGCCAATCAGGAGAAGAGAGAGAAGGCGGAACTTAAAGCATAACAACCAATGAGAGTGGAGTTAAACAGCCAGCACAGTTCCATGCACTGCTACATGAAAGGGACAGGAGAGAGCAGGCAGAGGAGCTGCGAGAGGAAAAGAAGCCTCTGCTGCAACAACTACTGCTGGAAATTATAAACATGTTGCTCACATCCAATTATTGGTAGGGACAATTAGGTCGGTTCAAAACTTTGGTAGGGACATGTCCCTATGGTCCCTATGCAAACCTACGCCCATGCTCATGACCTACTGGATGCAGGTCATAAAAGTTTATGACCCTCCTGATTGAATCACAGGACAGAAATGTAGCATCATTTTATAATTATAACTCTAACAATGCACTTAGTTTTGTTTAATCTTATTAGAAATTGCAAAAGCTTTAAAAGCATCCGACGTCTAAATTAGACTTCGATAAACCTTCATTGTAAACACAGAGTGTATACAAAACGGAATTTTGTTTTGTATAGTTTTCATGACATACATTTCTTAAAGGGCAGCAGTGATAAAATGTAAACAATGAGGGGGAAACATGCCCCAAAACAAATGTAGCTTTGGAGGCATGTAGTGTATATAGAAATATCTGAAATATCTAGAAAAGTTTGAATTAGATTGCAAAAAAAGCATTCAAAGCAACCAGACCTGTGCCCTGTGACAATAAAGGAGAGCACTTTCTGGCTGAGCAAATAATTTTTAGAGTTTCCTAAAGTGAATGTTGTTTAGCTGCTAAGAACATCTTTTGACAGCACTACCAAACAAATTAACCTTCTGGGAAAAATCCCAAACCCAGTCTAAGAGAAAAACTCTTAGCAGGAAATGAGTAAAAATTTTAGAAATATTCCTAATGGATTTTTATTTTTTAGTTTGGCCTCAATCCCTCTAAACAAGAATGACTTTTTCCCAGAGTATCATTAATTCATTACATACTGTTAAACTCTATATTAACAATAGCAGACAGCGGCGGCTGCTCTCATCTCTCAGTCGTTTTGCCCTTTATCCAACATGTGCTGAAGTACTCTAATTACTTTGACATTCAGTGGCTAACTACGTGAAAGGATGTTTTCAGTGGCAGGAAGAGGTACTTACCTGATCATTATGAATTAAAATGAAATTTAAAAAGATTTGAAAAAAGGAGACGTTCTGATTTTTTTGTGTTTTATGTATTTATCAGAGGCGGCTGGTGGAGTTTTCTTTTTTCCAAATAGACGTATACCAAAACACCAATCAAACATATACTAAGTTATCACACCAGTATATTTATATGAATGCCAACATTATAAAAACACTTTATTTAACCAAAACATAATTTCACGTACAGGTTTACTTTTTCTATATAAATCTTGCCCCTCTAAGGCTGTGAAGGTAAATCTGTGTTTTGGTCACAAACCTAAATAAATAATGTACCATTCTAATAATGGAGAAGCTATTAGTCAGTTTTCTTTATATGTTTTAATATATAAAAACAATTTATTTTCTGGTAATGTGTTTATTTAAGAGCAACTATGCAAATTAACATACATCTAGAAAAAGTAGATTAGATTCTATTATTTTCCATGGTGAATCCTTGTGATTGTTTTTCTTTCTTCTTTGCCTTTTCTAAAAAGTGCTTTTAAATCAGTGCTAGCTGTCTTTATCCACGCTGGCTCAGATTCTTAGGTTTTAAAAGGGAGGAAAGGGAAAGCAGAATAAAAGCCTTAGCCTCGCTGCATGCAGTTAGCCCTAGCCTTAGAGCTAAACCAGGGACGTTTCTTTGCGCCATCTCTCTCTTTCATGCGTCTCCAGCTCCTACCTAACTCGACCTGTCAATCACCCGCCAAAACCTCTGAGATGTGGCAGGAAATGGTGAACAAATACACTTCCTGTGTCACCTCAGGTCGCAGCTTAGCTAGCTTCTTGTAGAACACTGACATTTTTTCGGGAATCCCACGGGTCACGAGATTCCCGTGAGATGGGGGTCAGTATTAGTAACGATCACGTATGATTGGGACGGTACAGGATTAAACATTATGTGGAGCAGGCGGGAGCGGGGGAGCAAAACAATAGTAACTAAAAAACCTAGGATCGATGCCAAAAAATAAAATAAAATAGAAAGAAAAAGTCCAGTACTGGCGCCGCCTATTTTGTAGTTTTTCCTTGAAGCCTATACACTATAATGCAAGTCAAAAACTACCACGACCCAAAAACCAACAGTGCTTCCGCTCTGAGCTAACTCACCAGCTTTAAAAAACAACAATGGAGGGTCCAACAGTTACTACAGTTAGAAACAGTGAACTTAACTGACCTTCATAGAAATTCAGATTCAATGTATTGGCAGAAATCTTAGTGAAGACAAATGTAAGAATGGGGGAGCGGGAGTCATTCTGAATGGGGCGGGATGGGGGTGGGAGTACTTTCACCAGAGGAGTTTCCGTGGGAGTGAAAAATCACTCCTGTGTCAGTCTCTACTGTGCAGTAAGCTGTCCTATAGCTTTGTATATAAGAGGAGCTACTGCTGACGTACAACCTTTAATGAGTCAATCGGCAAAGAACTTTGTGCCGTAGGGCAGAAATATGTCACCAGTACAGCGAAAAATGGAATGACCCTTTACTAGTCATTAAAGATTAAATATTTATCTTATATATATTTATATATTAATATATTTTTGAAATATTTAAGATTTTGATTTAAAATTGATTTCTTATTCAGGGTCATTGGGTGGGCGAGGTGGTGGCCTAGCGCCCTCTACGGACCAGCCGCCACTAGTATTTATATTTTTCTTAAGTTTTAAACTTGCAGCCAGTAGTAACGAGAGCCGCCCTTTATTATAGTTTAGAATGTGTGTGGTAGTAACTGAGGGTTTTCTGTAGTAGTCTGAGGTGAGCTGTTGTATCCTGGATCAAGTATTAAACACCAGGTCGTCTGACTCCTGTAAGCTGTGCACTTCAGTGGATCAGAGCAGTTTGATGTTAAACTAAAATTATATTTGAGGTATTTGAATATTAGCGCCTCACACCAATTGTTCGATTGTTGCTGAAGCATTTTTGAAACCTTCTCCAGCTGAAAAAGGCGGCAGACATGAATGGAAGCTGTTTTCCCTGAAGGATGAACATGGTTTTTAACAGTAATTAGGGAAGCACGTGTATTCCCTAACAGGTATTTGTTAAGCCTTATGGTGCCTTAAGATGATGGCAGAAAACCCGTCCATAGAGGTTCAGATGAATAGTTGTGTTATGTGGTTTTAAGTATTTCAAAGACTTGTGATATTTGTGCAGAAAATGCAAATGACAGTTCAAAGCCATCGTAGCCTGACATAATTACTTCTAAATACTGCGACAAACATGTTCAAAGGTCAATGCTATTTACAAAAGAACCTCAGTCAATAAACAGCAAAATGCTCCTCCAAATCAAGCTTTTAAAGAACTCCATTCATTGAACCAGTTGATAATTAGATTACATTCATTCCTCTTTCTTTATTTGTAGCATGACCTTATAAGAGTTAGACTGAAAATAGGAGAGAAGTGCTTTGAACAGACTTGGTTAATTAAGAAATTTCAGCTCACAGATAACCTCCATCACACTAATTAACTTCTTGGCCCGTGACTTGTTCCGTCATCATTAAGTAAAGAAAGTGTAAAATCCTTTTTCCCCAGCAAATTCTGCAGGTCGCATTCTGAAAATAAACAACCTGATGGCTAATCAGAAAGCTGTGCAACGCTTTACAAATGTTGCCACCAAATGTGCTTGTAAAATCATGGTCGACAAATACTCCTAAAGTTTACCAAGAGAATTTACCAAAGAGAACTTTGTGAAGACGATTCTATGTCAGGGATCGGCAGCCCAAATCAAATCTGTCTGGAGCCGCAAAACTGTAAAATTTCTTCTACTAGCCCTCGTATTATGCAACACAGGACATGAGTGAATTTGCCCCCCCACCTAGCTTCAAATCCAGACAAAATTGGTGTCAAACGTTTGTGCTTCATTTGTGCAGCAAAAATTTTCATTTTGCACTGTGCTGCTTTGGATTTGAAGATATTAATGAAAAATGTAAAGGTCAAAAAGGTCAACCAGCCCCCCACTTTATTCAAATTAGACAAAATTGGTGTCCAAGCGTTTGTGCTTAGTTTGTGTAACAAAATTTTTTACGTTTGTGCGCATTATCGTTTTAAAGCAGTAATAAATGGTGCCAGAGGTCATCAAAGGTCAACCAGCCCCCCCACCTTATTTAAATCAGGGCGAAATGGGTGTCAATTAACTCGCCTCTAGCTCAGCTCCGTTTGTGCAGCAAAAACTTTTTACTTTACTGCTTTGGATTCTTCAAATCCAAAGCAGTAAAGCACATTCACATGAAAATGTCTCTGAATTAAAACACTGATCATTTATTGAACAGGATGGAATAATTTCATATTTAAAGAACTTTCAGGAAGTTTGAATTCTGAATATGATCAGACTTTTTCTTAATGCCTAAATTAGCTTAAAATATAAAACCTGCCAGCAAAATACAGTATATTTGCTTTTTATCTTGGCGCCTTGCAGTTTGTAGCACATACCTGAAAAACTCTAACATCTACTTCCCGTCCCACTCCTGACTCCTGTTGAAATTACTCCCACTCCCATCCAGCTCCCCATTCAGAATGACTCCCGCTCCTGCACCACTCCCATTCTTTATTGTTTTCAATAAGATTTCTGCCAAAACATTGAATCTGAATTTCTTTTGAGCCTTGAATTGAAAAACTCAAAGTTGAAGCACTGTTGGTTTATGGGTCGTGTAGTTTTTGACTTCGCATTATAGTGTAGGCTTCAAGGAAAAAACTACAAAATGGCCGGCGCCAGTACTGGATTTTTTTCTTTCTATTTTATTTTTTATGGCATTGATTCTAGGTTTTTAGTTACTATTGGTTTGCTCCGCTCCGCTCTGCTCCCAAATTGAATGTTTGTAATCCCTGTACGTCCCAATCACGTGATCGTTACTAATACTGACTCCCATCCACGGGAATCCGTGATGACCCATAGGATTCGAAAATGTCAGTCTCTGAATAGCATACGAGTCCTATCATGAAAAAAGGTTCATTGTGCGACCTGAGTAACTTTTATGCAGTATGCGGGGTGTTGGCAATGGTAACGCTTTATAGTTACACTCAAAGTAATTAGTTAGATTACTGCGTTACTCAAAAAGGTAACGGCGTTAGTAACGCCGTTACTTTCAACCCCGTTAGTCCCATCACTGGTGGCAGTAGTGTTCTTTACGACAAACATGGATGCCTCCAGTAAAACTTTATTCACATGAAATTTCTCTTAATTAAAAAACCCTTATCATTTATTGAACAGAATGTAGTAATTTCATTTTTAAAGTAATTTCAGAAGTTTGTTTATGACCAAACTTTTCCTTTAACTCTTCATTTATTGTTGACAGACCAGGAAATCATGGTAAACAAACTATAGCTAACTGCTAACTGTTTACCCAACTGAACAAATTCTGGGGCTGCATCCTTCAAATCGACAAATCCTCCTTCAAATGTGGCCGACGAATCCCGCCTGTCTTTGGTCGATCTAAAGGGTCCATCAGTAGTATCCTTCGTTTCCCATTCTGTGCAGGTCGAAGTGCATTGGAAATTTAAAAATGATGCTATTTTGGACCTAAAATAAATGTTTAAGATGTTCTGAGGCAAGAATGAAGGATTTTATCACTCAAATATCTACTTGGTCTATTAGGATCCCAGTTGATTTAAAAAAAAAAAAGTTCAGCATTTTTCAGCACCAGCTCACCTCGCCAGCTGTCTTCCCTCCCTGTCCCAGGAAAGACGCCTAATTTCCCTCACCGCAGGAAACCTGCAGCTGGGTTAAACTGCTGAGTGGAACTTAAACACATAACTCATTCAGATAATACCAAGACCTTCACGTTTGGCCGACATTTTTTTCATTTTGTGTCGGCTGAAAAAAAGGTTGATACAGGTCAGGATCCAGCTAAAATATTTAATTTATCCAGAATATTGTGGATTAAAAAAATTTATTTTATGTTCATAAATCTGGTTTTAGTTGTATAATACCTTCTAAATTAATATTATTTATCTACGATTCCACAAGGCTGATATATTTTCCAAAATATACTGCGTCACTTCAGCTCTTTGAAAATCATTACAAAACAGAAAGCTGGAATGTTTTATTTGAGTTTTTTGACGTCTCACTTTAAAAATCTAAATTAGGACTTCTTATATTCTTCTAAATAATAGTTTATTCATAGGTTTTACCTTAGAATTGGACAAGTTTTATTGTCATCTTGTGTACACAGATACTAATGACATTTCCATTTCTTACAATGCAGCATGGATCTAGCCTGGTGAGACTCATCCTGATCTGGCGAGCTTTCACTGCAACGAGTTTCACTCGCAGATCAGTCTGGAGACTTTCTCGTTAAAGAAAATTTGGAGCCGTTCACCAAGCGAGCGTCCAAATCAGCGCGGTGGCTTTTGGAGGCGGGTTGAGGTGTGGCCTTAGCGAGAAGCCAGGCGATAGTTCAGTCTAAAGAACATGGCGGCTTCAGCCGATGAAACTAGCGTTAGCGTGGCTTACGTCGAGCAAGTCCCCACCGCCATCACACTGATGAACTGTTGATAAACTCTAAATCACAGACTCTGCATCACACTGACAACACCAAACCAAAACACTGCATACCTGCACCATATATATTAATGCTCTGAACTTCTGCACAATGTTTTTCTCTCTGACATTGTTTACATTTGATCCATGCTAATCTGACTCCGCCAGATGGATTTGCTCCGCATATCCATCTGAAACCTTCCATTGAAGTAATTTTGGGAAGGGGCGAAAATACTGGTTAGCTGATTGGCCTATGTTGGTGATAGGCGGGCCAAATAAACCAATCAGATCAACCTGGAGCATATGACGTACTAACAGAGCGACGACGAAAACACAACCACAAGCCAGGCTACTCTTGCTGAAACCAGTGGGAGAAGAGCAAAAACATCTTTTCCTCTGAGAAAAGCCTCCAAAGCAGTGTTTTGCTCTTCTTTCAGTGAAAAATACTCTGTAATTCCCATAAAACTTGCTTTCGATAGCCACGCTAGCGCTAGTTTCATCGGCTAAGGCGCCATGTTCTTTTAGAGGCTGAACTGTTAAACTACCGTTTAGCGTCACCACCTCAACCACGCCTCCAAAGCCAGCGCTGATTGGGCGTTAAGTTTGGTGAGCGGCTCCAAATTTTCTTTAGCGGAGGTCTCAGAGCTGATCTGCAGGTAGAAACCTTGGCTTCGAGATCAGGATGATGGTCTCACAGGCTAATGGTACACAGGGGTTCAAAAGCGTTTGACCCATGTGAGGCTTTGATCCTTCACCCAGCTTTCTCCTGTTCAAGTACTGGCCTCGTGATCTAAACACCACTAGTGCCTAAAAATTATTTTTACAAAAACAAAACAATAAGTTTTGAAGACTGTGTTTCAAATTTATGCCAGAAATGGACTTTTAAGATTTCCTACCAGTTAGTTTTTAATGTTTGACCTGCCTGAATCCTCATCTCTTCACACTGACTCTGTCTTTAAATAAGCTAATTTAACTGCAGATAGAATCTAGCAAATGGCCTGAGAGAAAAGGAGGATCTTATTAGTGCCAGAGGGAGAGTCCAGCACTAAGTAGTTCAATTTTTCATCTTTTACTCCCATGCTATGGTACAACCTGTCTGTGAATAGTACCTAAAAAGCCATATGCTAGAATGCCTCACTCTGGAGAGATCAGACCCCGAGGCAGACATGCTGCAAAGATCACAGCATATATCCCAAAAAGCTTTGGCTCCTTTGGGATGCTGCTAGCGGGGAGAGAACATGTACGTAGGACACCCAGAATAGCCTGTTTGGGGGGATGTCATTGTGACGTGGGGGAAAAAATGAGGAGACGGGTATAAACAAAGATAAAGTGGATAGTTGAAAGAAATATGGCACTTTTTACAGAGACATTAAACTGTTTTAAGTTTAAAGGCATCTTTATCTGAATCTTACAGAAAGCGGAAGCATTCTTCATAGCGCTCTGCAGCCTACGTCTGAAGGAGTACGCGGGTCTATGGAATGACAGATGGTGTCATTTAGTTACAGTGGCTTAATTATTTTAACAAAAAACAACATTTCCTAATACACTGCAAAAAAAGGAAATCTAAATAATTTCTTCTTTAATTAAATGCATTTTTTCTTGAATTAAGGATTTAAGTGAGACACTTTGCCAATGGAACAAGACAATTTACACTTAAAATAAGAAAAACAACTGCATTTTCTTATTTCAAGTGCATTTTTTCTAGATACCTTATTTTAAGAGTAAAAATACTAATTCCATTGGCAAATCATCTTATTTACCTACTGAAATTAAGGGGTAAATATACTTAATTTGCTTACATTTTTACTCATTTTGAGATCATTTTTTGCAGTGTAAGAGGCGGAGGAGTGGAGTTAGGCCTGTTTTCCAGTGTAGTCCTGTTTCTCTGACTGTGACTAACTGGATGTGCTCTCTTCATCCTCTGACATGGGAGCTGGCTCGGGCTGGATCTGTCTGCCTGGCTGTGTGTTTCCTGGAGCCGGGGCCGGCCTGTGGAGCTGGTTGACCCAGTTGCCTTTTGTATCTATGCTTCTTTTTTCTATGTGCTGCTTCTGTCTCCTTGAACCCCAGTGGGTCCTCAGCAGATGGCGCTCACACTGAGCCTGGTTCTGATGGAGGTTTCTTCCTGTTAAAGGAGTTTTCCTCTCCACTGTCGCTACAAGCATGCTTAGTGTGAGGGATTGCTGAAGAGTCAATAAGTCGATGCAATCAAACTATCAAGTGCCTTGAGATGACATGTGTTGTGAATTTGGCGCTATATAAATAAACTGAATAGAATTGAATTTCTTTCACCTCATGTGTTTAATATAAAAGTCATATAATCCAGTGGATTTTCTTTTCAACCAAAGTGGTTTAAATATTGGATGACCATAAATGTGGATTATCAGATGATAATGGACGTTTATTGAAAAGTGTTGAAAAATGTTTCGTTTGAAAGACAAACATCCAACAGGAGTCGGTCTGGTAACTGAAATCTGTCCATTCTGAGATAAATCTCCTTGGTTTGTTTGTTGGTTTTTCTTCCTCTGAGGTGAATCTGACTGGATGGCAGCTATTGGACTCTTTGCCTGTTTTACTAAATCTGCTGCGCCTCACGTTCAGACTGTAGAACACTGCTTCCCTGCTTTTGAGAGGAATTTGCTCACATCAGTCCTGTCTTAGCCTCACTTCACTGGCTGCCAATTCATTTGAGATTTTATTTTCTATTTTTAATTAGAATTTAAGGCCCTTGATGGTGAGGCCATCTTCATATATCTCTGATATGTTTTAAGCCCAGACCTCTGAGATCAACTGAATGGTGGAGTGGTGGCCCAGTGGTTAGGGCATAGAGCTTTGAATCTTGACTCTGGGTCTCTGAGCAAGACCTTTAACCCCACACTGCTCCCCGGGCGCCGCACCATGGCAGCCCACTGCTCCCCAAGGGGATGGGTAAAATGCAGAGGTAAATTTCTCCAATGTGAGATCCAAAAAGTTCAATTATTATTATTATTAGGAACATTTGGTTTTCCCATATACAAGATTTAAAGGTGCATAGTCATGTTATTGGACTTTTTTTTTCATCATTTAGAACATAGATTCACTTTTGTTGCTTACAAATTTATTTTTGAAAGATTACTGCATCCTGCTGGTGATTGACTTGTTATTTAAGGGTTATATGTATATTTGTTTTGCTGAATTTGTTAGTAAATGTGAATATTAACCCTTTAAAGCCCGATCCAAGAATAAAACAAACCAGAAAATTACTTTTTTGGTTTGAAGTCCTTATTGGCCTTTTAACAAAATATGTAAAAAGAAAAACAGAAATACATTTTTGATGTTAATAATTTATTACTATGCGATAAGTCAAGATTATTTTTTGTGTAGTCTTCTGCCCTCTGTTATCAGGTATATTATCTGATTGTGTACAATAGGATTTTGAGCAAAGTTTTTTACCATTAAATTATGCAAAAGGTGTCAGACGCAAAACATTTCAGAAACCGTATGAATCAAATACGATACATTTGGCATTATAGGGTTAACAACAACAATGATGAAAAATACTGCGTGTGTGTTGTGGGGCATACTGCAGCAAAGCCAGTTGGCAGCTCCCTCTGAAATGTGTAAAAAATGAGGAGCAGTTTAGGATCCAGGGCAAAAAAAAGATTAAAAAAATAAAATTTTTATTCCAAGACAGAAATCTGACATTTTTGATTGAAAAAGCTTCCTGGATGGGATGAGAAACGTCTTCAAACTTGGAAACAAAGTCCTGTGGATTGTTTTTTAACTCTTGTGGAAAAACCTTTTTAACATTGGTTCTAATAATAGCAATACTATTATTATTATTCTCTACACTGCAATTTCAAACGATATAAAACGACTGATTGAATCATTTATTCATCCAGTCATCCATCAATTCATTCACTCTTACCTAGATGCTTCCTCTACACTGCAAAAACAATCTGAAATTAAGTAAAAAATTCTTAAATCAAGTGTATTTAGCCTTAATTTGAGCAGTTAAATAAGATAGTTTGCCAATGGAATGAGTATTTTTACTCTTAAAGTAAGATAATTAGATAATATGCACTTAAAATAAGACAATGCAATTGATTTTTCTTAATTCAAATGTAAATCGTCTTGTTCCATTGGCAAAGTGTTTCATTTACCTCCTCAACTTAGGATAAAATGCACTTATTTTAAGAAAAAATGACTCATTTAGATTTACAGTTTTTGCAGTGTATTTTTAGTAAGAAACGTGAATTCTGTTTCTCCTTGATGTTCTGATAAGACATATATTAAATATTTTAGAAATAGCCTCATAAATCCCTTTTATTTCCAATTGTTTAGCAGCAACAGCTGCTTTTCTCTGATTGTTGCTTATGTTGTTCCTGTTTGCTTTATGTTAATAAACATTTGTATGCAGTAGGCTTGGCAACAAACTGCACAAAGTCCTGATTTTATTGATAGGTTGAATTTGATTAGCAGCATCTGGCTTTTTTAAAGTAGGAATAAGTTTCTAGAAAACAACAAACAAGCAAAAGAAGGAAAAAGAAAGGAAATGATTTTAAAATTGGTCATTTTAAAATCATTCAGAACACATTAAATGTGCTCTGCTGAATCTCATATCTTTATATATTCACACAGAGGAAAAATAATTTGGTTTCACTTCGGGTCTTGATCACAGTTGTTGGTTGGTTTCAGCAGAGTCAGAGCCAAAATAAATAAAAATAGGATGTAATGCAAAGTTTTCTCAAAATAAAATCATATTTATTTTATAGTGCATTAATTATTATCTACCTGCATCTGATTATTATCTTAATTATTACCTGTTGAAAAATGTTTGGAAACAGGATAATATTTTTACTAAAAAGAACAAAAAATGCATTTATTCTGTTTCATTTTAGATTTTTGCACTGAACTTATAGCCCTTGCTAATAAATGTATCCCTCCTAAAACAACAGTTTATAATGAATCCAGAATGTAGGACCCAGTATTCAGGCGAGAGGGAAGTTTGAAAATGTTTATCAACAAATAAACGGAAAGGAATGGAAGCCGGCTGCTGCAGATCTGCGGATCTGTATCGGCCATCACTGATAGGGAGAAACACAGCCAAGTGACCACGATGATCTGACAGAAGACGATTATCAACATGAGTCACTTACCTGGTTTAACATTTCAGTCCATCCTCTCTGAGTAAGGCAGGATCCAGCTGATGAGCTGCCAACAAAATGTGGCGCAAACCCATCAAGAGTGTCCACGATGCAGCAGAAGTGCGAGCAAGATAAGGGAGATCCAGGAGCCCGAAACCCGGTCGGGGGTTCCGATCAGAGCAGGAAAGGACAGATTGCGGGTTCCAGGAGTCCAAAGAGCATTCTAGCAGAATCAGAGTTCTATGAGTCCAGCATCCAGCTCAGGCAGACACGCTCAGATTCAGACAGGCACGCACAGCAGTTGATAGGCAGAGACAAGACATGATACCAGGAGAACTGCAGAACTTTAAACTGGCTCCCTTCACTGAGCCGAAACAGGAACAAGGCACGCTTCAATGGATAAAAGCCAGGACTACAGGATTTTAACCTAACTAACAAACGTGAACAATGGAGGTCAGAAACTAAATAGGACTCGAACACAAAAAACTGAAATTCAATTAACTGGCCCTGATAGCTGGGCTGAGACGTATATAAGCAGAAGGAAAAAGGTGGATAAGATTAAAATCTATTTCATTTCAGTTTATTTCATTTCTATAGCTCCAATTAACAACACAGCGGTATTTCCATCTGGAAAACGCTGTTTTGCTGCGGGAGTCCTCCTGACTCTCCATCTCTCTGTGTGCTGCACGTTAACACCCACCAGCAGAAACACCCACCTACCCAACTGACAGACGGAATTTCACTATACATCAGCCATTCTCATCCTCCCCTCTCTCATGACAAGGCGCCAGCATGAGTCCTATCATGAAAAAAAAGGTTCATTGTCCCACCTGAGTACCTGCGTCTACAGTAACGGGGTGTCGGCAATGGTAACTGCGCGTTATAGTTACAGTCAAAGTAATTAGTTAGATTACTCGTTACTAAAACAAGGTAACGGCGTTAGTAACGCTGTTACTTTCAACGCCGTTGGTTAGTCCCATCACTGGCTATGAATAATGTGAAATAGCATTTTGGGCCTAATTTAGACAAAGAAAAATGTAAAAATTTAATTACTTAATCTTTTAATAATATGTTCCCTTTAACTGAAACATGGCTCTGTCATCTGCAGTTTGCTGCTGGATGACAAAAGAATAGATAAAGTGTTAAATAACCCCCAGAACACTAGTGACAGGTAATATATCTGTTTTAAGGCGGACTGAGCCTCTTTTCCGATGTGTCACTCTATGGCGTCTTTATGATCATTTCATAAATACACCGTATAAGAGGAATAAAAGGAGCGTAAAGTGCCCCATCATGTTTGCATCCTAACAGTTTTATCTTATATGTTGGGCAATTCTTTCAGCTCAACCAGGAATAATTCCTCATATGAACTGAAGAAAGGAAACAAAGCGTGCTGTGAGTCTTCCAGAGAGCATGAAAGCATTAAAAGGAAGGTTTTAAGCTCAATTTGGAGGAGAAGGACACAAGGACCAGCAGGCAGGACGAGGAATCAGAGAGACGGCGTTCTCTGAAGTAGAGGGAGATGAAGGAGGAGGAGGTTGAGAGGAATGGGAGAAAAAGAAGCGGAGCGCTGAAATTGGCTCTCCCCAGCGCGTTGGCTGGGATGAGTAATGATGTCACCCCTCCACTCCTTAAATACGGCGTCAGCATTTTTACATGAGTTTTTAGACACACACACATGCAATATTCACACATCCATTATGCCAGACCTCCACACATCTATGTAGACATTTAAAAACCAGCAGAAACTAACTGATGACACACAGACACCCCCGGTCCACTCCCTCCAGAGCCGGGGAGCTGTGTGGGAGTTTGATGATGCATCATTTTCTTAAGCACCTCTTTCCATCTTCCCTTCCTCATCGTGTCGTCCTGTCTCTGCTTCTCACAGCCTTAACCTTAAGGAGGGTGATAGAGGCTCACGTCAGGTGAAAGTTTATACATCTCCTTTGATGCTACAACATGAACTATGCTCAGAGTATCTAACTCTAAAGGAAATGACGTAATAATTACAAGTTGTTAACTTAACCAACAGCTGAGAGGAAGTATGAACATAAAATCATAAACAAGAGATACTAGACAGGGGCTAATAGGGGCTAACAGGAGCCAACAGGGGCAACTGGCCAAATGGAAGTTGACCTGACCCCTTTAACCCCTAGATTCCACATCCTTGCCCACCATTACTCCTCCAAACGTCAGCATCCACTTACTCCGTTCATCACCACCAAAACTCGGAGCAGAGCTATTTTTGGTCCGCTCCGGCCAAGTCAAGATCCGCAATCACATCATGCCCTGGTGCATATTTACAGTAAGACTGTAGGTACAACACAACATATGCATTGTAGAAGGGAAACAGGGAGGAGCCTACTGTGGCTAAACCAGTTAGCATCTCGCAGTAAAATGTGGGGGGAAAAAATGAAGAAATAAAACAAATCAAGAAAAAGATATTTGATTCCAAAAAGAATAGGAGTGGAACAGCGCTGGGAAACATGGATGCTCATTTAAGCGGAGCTAAAGCTGCCGAGGCGTTCAGATGTAGCTGCAAAGTTAAATGATGTGTGAGTTAATGTCCTTATTAATATTGATAGCCAGGCAATGCTATTATTAAAACAGTCTGAGAACAAAATATGTCATTTATTGATTGATTGTCTGATCCTGTTTGACTTTGATAGAAACAGGAATTTTCTTTTTTACCTTGATGATCTAATAGGAGTCTCTGGGGAGGATTGACTAGAACTGAGAGTTGCTGTTGATTTAAATCAGTTACAGTAGCAGCCATTAAATGTGTCCCTGTCCAGTTAAACGCCAGCCGAATGGAAGCCCACTTCCCTGCTAGATCTGGCGAGCTTTCAAGGTTTCACTCGCAGATCAGTCTGGAGACTCTCCGTTAAAGAAAATTTGGAGCCGTTCACCAAACGAACGCGTCCAATCAGCGCTGGCTTTGAGGGCGGTTGAGGTGTGGCGCAACCAGAGGCGCTGACAGTTCAGTCTAAAGAACATGGCGGCTTCAGCGCATGAAACTAAGCGTTAGCGTGGGCTATTGAAACGCAAGTTTTTATGGGAATTACAGAGTATTTCTTCACTGAAAGAAGAGCAAAACACTGCTCTGGAGGCTTTCTCAGAGGAAAAGATGTTTTTGCTCTTCTCCGACTGGTTTCAGCAAGAGTAGCCTGGCTGTTAGTACGTCATATGCTTCGTTAATCAGATTGGTTTATTTGGCCCGTCTCTATCACCAACATAGGCCAATCAGCTAACCAGTATTTTCGCCTGTGACGGGGTTCTATTATGACTTGGTCAAACACATAAATGACTGGCCAATGCCGGAGATAAGTTTAGTGATTGTTTTTTTTTTTATTCAGTGATTTTTTTCTTCTGGTGAACAAAGACGGTTGGTGCAAAAATATTTACATGGACATCCAAGGCAGGTTAAAATCAGAAAAAGAGCAGTACCTTCAAAAAATCAGAATTCATCACCTTCAGTGTGACATCTCAGGAGTCCAGCCACAGACTGACTCCCTGTGGAACAGAGGCCTGCTTTTAAAGCTATAGGCTCCACCCACAGAAAAAAATAAAAAATAAAAATAAAATAAAAATAAAAACTAAACAATTACTTCTAATTCACTAAGTAAACAAAAATAATGATTTTGATAATGATGACAATAATAATAACAACACCATGCTAAAGAGAGAAAAAAAAATAAACTTGTAATCAAAAATACAATACTCAATTTAATACAACACACTCTGTACGTTCTGATGACATCACTACGTCATCACGTGACTCCCTCCCGGCGCGCTACAATCCGGAAATAAACCTTATTACCTTCTGTTTGAAAATAGATGCAGAAAATATACTTGGCTGAAAATAAGCAGGTTAGAATAAATGTTAAATGAAAACCGGACCATCGCGTGTGCACCCACGATGAACGGCGCCAGCCCAACCTGCAACAAAAGTAAGTGATTGCGTACGTGTATGTATGCGTGTGTGTGTGTGTGTGTGTTTGTGCGCATGCTGAAACTGACTTATTCCTAAGTCTCTAAGGAAAACCAGTTGATTGCATCGACTCATTGACTCTTCAGCAATCCCTCACACGGCAGCACACATGCTTTGTAGCGACAGCGGAGAGGAAAAACTCCCTTTTAACAGGAGTTAACTTACACTGGTTAACTGGTTCACCAGCAGCCACCAACTTTTTTAAGGCTGAGTGCTTCTCCATGGGTACTGGAAGGGCCACCAATACCGAACTATGAACTGGAGGGGTTTATATTCGCCTAAACTTTTACTTTCTCATTTTAAAATGTCTATAAATGCTTCGTCGGATGTCAATTATTAAATGAATAAAAAAGAGCAGAAATGTATTTTTGTCTGTTTTCTGCTTTGCCAATACAGCTCTGCGAATAGCCGTCCCTTAGCTAGATCATAGCCTAATAGCTTGAAAACTAAATTTCAACTCAACCCGCTGGATAGTTGTTTTGTTTTCAGAGGATGCTGATGGCACTCAGTCAAATCTTACTTGTGAAAGTAAGTAAGTAAGTAAACTTTATTTCTATAACACTTTTCACAGACCAGGGTCACAAAGTGCTGCTCAGATTTATAAAAACTTTATATAAATTAAAACAACAAGTTAAGAAACAAGTGGGTCTTTAATTGTATCTTTAAAGTGTCTAAACAAACAAGAGAACGAATGGTAAAGGTAGCTCATTCCAGAGGCGAGGCGCCACAGCTTTAAAAGATCTGTCTCCTCGGGTCTTAAAATGGGTCCGAGGAACCGTCAGCAAGTTCAAAGTGGACGACCGAAGGTTCCTAATGGAAACATAAGGCTGGATGAGGGTTCTTAATGGCAGTCTGGTGCCTGTCCGCTGAAGAGCTCTAAAGGTCAGTACCAGGATTTTGTAGTGCATCCTGTAAAATACAGGCAGCCAGTGCAAACTTTTGAGAATGGGTGTAATGTGTTCCCTCCTGCGAGTGCGAGTGAGCAGGCGTGCTGCAGAATTTTGCACAACCTGCAGTCGCACAAACTCCCTCTTGTTAAGACAGGTGAACAAACTATTACAATAATCTAATCTCGATGAGACAAAAGCATGAATAATCGTCTCAAGCTCATTATAAGTCACCATCTTACAGAGTTTAGAAACATTCCGAATTTGGAGAAAGCAGCTCCTAACAAGCTGATTTATGTGCTGCTTCATGAAAGTTACTCCGTCAAACATCTAGTTTAAGTATTAAAGTACTCAAAAAGTATTCAAAAGTACATGCATTTTAATATACCTAAGTATTCAAAAACACAAATTCAATTTTCCAATTTCAGTACATTTCTGCATAATTTTCAGAGTATTTTTAAAGAACCTGTAACTTTCAGAAACCACCTGATGAATCGATGCGTAGAACCACCAGCTATAGATTCTACACCACCTGGAAAGCACTTTAGAATAAAAATGCCCACAAAATAATGACAGCTATTTAGATTCTTTTTACTTAAAAACAAACCAAAAAGAAAACGGGAGAATCTTGATTCTGCTCCCAGTTTCACTATGGAATAGAGGTTCAAGTTGGAATCTTTTACCACAAAGAAACTATAACTCTGATTAGAGAACGCCTCCTACTGAAAAACTTAGCCACATTTCAACAAATAAGCCTTAATAAAATTATAAGCTACAAACTGCCCTGAGTTTCTCACTTTTTTGAGTGTCCTGTATCCCAAGCATGGCGTGGCAATAAGAATAAATGTCTGGATGCCAAAAAGTCTAAAAAGATTCTTTTGCTTCTCACAAGTGGAAGCAGTACTGCTATCACAAAAGCTTGATTCACATATAAATTGCTTCATTATAATTATTATGCAGGAGTTTTACAGATTATATGGACACCGCATGTAATTAGAACAGAACAGGAAAAATCAGGACCAAAATAGGAGAGAAGAGGAGATAAAAGGAGAGAGGAGATAAAGCGTCTTCAGTCTGCTTCATCAGATCTGCAAAAATGAAAAAGAACAGCACAACACCAAAGGATATAGAATAAGAGATACAATAAAGTAACGTCTAGACACTTTTGCTGAAGTATAAGTAAGCTTATTTAATCTGACATGTACTCTGTGTTACCTGAGATCAGAATATGGGCTTTCTGTATGGAAGTGAATCTCTAAGTACCTGAAACCAAGCACCTGTAGTTGTTTGTAAGAGTGCACTTGTGCATGTAAAGGAAAAATGCTCAATAGTGGTTGTGAAGAGCCAAAGAGGCGCCCCTCCAGAGCACCGAGCAAGCGCTGGGGGACCCAAAGGGACCCCAAGAGCAACGCTCATTAAATCTCTAACACAGTCGGGTAAAGGTTAATTCCTTAGGGCCGCTATCTGCCACGTTGAAAATGCATTTACAAGATAGAAAAACAGCAACAGGGGATTAGAAAGCTAGGCTAACCTAAAAGGAACAAGGAACTAGCAGCTTCCTGGAAATGTAGTAGAGTAGAAAGTTTTAAGTACCCCACCCTCCCCCACAAAAATAAAATACAAATAAATACAATAACTCAAGTTAAGATACTTAAAAAGTACTTAAGTACACTAAGCAATTAAATGTACTTTATTTTCCCCACCCTCGGTGCCCACGTTGGTGATCCCTGCTCTGCACACTGTCAGGTCGGTCACTTGGTGTTAGATGAACCTCATTTCCACAGGATCAAATGGTTTCTGGTCTCATTTGTAGATGCATGTAACGTCGCTCCCTAAAGACACTAAAGCTAGCGCTCAGACATTTTCCAGGGAAGGATTTCTCTGAAAGTAACGAAATGAACAAGGTTTCTATTCCCTGGTTTGTTCCAGTTTATCCCAGGAACCAACCAGCATGAACAGTCCTTCTCCCTTAAGTAAAATCCAGCTGTGTATTTCCTCATCTGAACATCTGTCAGTTTCCCTCATATGCTCAGGCGAGGAGAGAAGAGCGCTCTGCATGAGGCTCCTGCATTTTGATGATTTGAATGGTTTCCATATATCTAACAGTATAGCTTCAATGGACCAATATCACCGTTTGTCTATTTATACAACGTGTGATACGACTAAATATATGAATTTAACCAAAAATGATCTAGAACAGGGGTTCCCAAACTTCTCTATGCTGTGATGCCTCAAACAGGATTAGCCTTTGGTGGCAGATCAAATTGCAAACCCGCTAAAAAATGCACCAAAATATTTAAATAAAAATAAACTTTTTAAATGTTTTTCTTACTTTCATTGCTCCTTAATAAAATTTAATATTTTGTTGTTTAGCATAAAAGATAAACATCAACTGTATTCAAACACATTACATTACCACAGGATAACAAACTGTTGGTGATAAAACTTAACAAAATAAATCAAATGTCTCAGATGTGTGTAAAGGTGGCAAGGGAGGGCGGGGCCTAATATCTGTCAGCGCCATACGCTTATTGTTGTGTTTAGATGTCCAATGTGTTTTCTTTCAGTACATTTAAAGTTGACATAGCTGTTTTTATGCCATCGCAAAGTGCTTTTCTATTCTTATCTTACCACGTGCACAGTCACCGAAAAGTATGGAGCTAAATTTGGGCCTTAAACCTCTCCAAAACCCTTTTAAAAATGAAAAGCAATCATTAGAAAGAAATTTAAAAAAACTGTTTTCTTTCAGTACATTTAAAGTTTTTATGGCACTGCAAAGTTCTTCTCTTATGAGGTTATGAGATCTCATCTCGTTATGAGAAAAGATCTCATAATTACGAGAATCCGACATCTTGTAATTATGAAATAAAGCGTCTGATTTTTTTTTTTCTTTTGTGAATGCGATACGTGTTTTATATCCACTAGTTTTATAAATGGTATTAACAGATATACTAGCTCGCTCTGTCAACATGTGCTCAGCAGCGAATCAAAGCAAAAACAAAATTTGTGAATCTTTTTAAAAATAGATCTTCCTCACTCCATATGCAATATTCAACAAAACATGATGGAGATAACTTGTTTACACAGAGAAAGTACATCTCTCTTTTTTTGTGCCGTCACTCTTTGTTCTCCTGCAATGATAAAGCAGCAACACGTGGCTGTTTTCATGTCTGCCCTGCTTCCTTTCACTTTCATCTTCCTCTCAGACTCACAGAGAGGAACGCTTGGCTCTGCCATGTGACTCCTCTGCTGCCTTCATGCACACATCTCAGCATTAATAGCTTCATAATAAACCCACACAGTTTGAAGGCAGCTGAGCTGCAGCGCGCTGCTCTGCGGTTTGTCAGCTATGCATCAGATTAGCATTTTCAAAGTACTTTCTATATTTTAGATGTAACGTTTGTGCTTCTGCTGTTTGTTCCATTTTGTTTGGTTTTTCTTTTTTTTTTTACACAAACTTTGCTGTTTTTGCTGAAGTCAGCAGGTTTCTGTAGACACTGAGAAAGGAGTAAATAACTCGGAGTGGATGATCAGAATGGGCACAGTTTCATTAATAAATCTACCACTAGATATATATATATTTTTTGCTTTTTTGTTATTTTGACAGAATTTATGTCTGAAGCGCTGTTCATTTGACTTCTGTCAGTTTGACAGACCTTGGCGTAAATTCTCATGAGTGGAGGTGTCAAGAAAAAATACCAGATTAGGTTTTCAGTATCTGTATTTTTATTTTTCTGAGGTCTTCTTTACTTTTTACTAGGGATGTACGATATAATCGGCCCCCTATCGGTGCTCGGCCTTAAAACTGAATATCGGACATCGGCCACCCCACCGATATTTAACCCAATATTTGATCAGCTTCTGAGTTTCTAAAGTCTAAAAAAAAAAATACTTCTTCTTCCTCAAAAACTTCTTTTACAGACTTAAAACTTCTAAAAGACGAGGGAAAAAAAATATTGATACATTAAAAAAATATCCCAATATCTTCATATGCTGAAATATATTGCCATTTAAAAAACTTACTATATCAATCTCTTTTACTAATGAAATATTGCTATATGTCATCGCTATGCTATGAAATCCCTCTCAAAATTCCACCAAATGTTGCCATATTTTTATATATGTTGATGACATTGTATATATTGACGCTGCATTGTCGATCTATTTTCTAATAGCAAAATCTCACAAGAATTTGCAAAAACGATCACCGAGAAGTTTGTAACAGAACAATGAAATTTCACCAGTGATTTTGAAAAGTAAAAAGTAACAGACGCATACCGCTGTTTAAAATCTATTTGATATCAGCATATGAAAATATATTTGAGTTTATTATTTTCAAAGTGTCAGAAATGGATAACAAAACTGCTATTTTCAATGACTACTATCTTATTTTTGTCCAGCTTTAACATCGGTATCGATGCTCGGTTATCGCTACGCGCTACATGAGTTTTAAAATATCGGCATATATTGGATATCGCGGCCAAAATCCCCAATATCGTGGCATCCCTACTTTACCTACGACTAAAAGTAATAAAAAAAATTCTGCACCCTATTTTCTCTAAATTGACTAAGTCTATATAAACAAAGAGAAAACCAACCATGCAAAGACGATTTGTCCAGTGGGAGCGCAGTTTGATAAAAAAAAACTGACAGCAACATGGATGAAGATGGATGGATCCGATTTTGTTAAAGAAGTCGTCCGGTCAGCAAGGAATAATCAATGGCTCAATATTTGTAACTAAAACGTTTGCAGTCATTTAATTAACTTATTGTTAATCAGTAAAAAGATAAAAACTAGTCCTGCACAATAAAAAGTGCTTTAAAGCTGCAAATTTTACATGATCTTAAAAGATGCAGCTTATAACTTGAGTCACACATCTGCTACAGAAAATTTCCCATTTATAGTATTTTAAGGTTAAGAAAAACAATAATTTTCTACTATAGGATGTTATCTGTAAAAATAATACAAAAGTAAAAACGGTTCCCAAAGTAATATTATTGTTTTTTTATTATTTAAACTGTCCGTTAGGAAGAATTCTAACCTAAAAAAATTATTTGATAAAACCTGTTAAAGTTTCCCAACGTAGAATAGTGTTGCTGCTTATCTAAAGGAGAAGTCCGTTCAGCAAGGAATGATCAATGGATCATTATTTATACCTAAAACTCATACGTTCACGATGATTTAATGAATTTAGCGCTAATCAGTAAAAAAATGAAAGTAATAATTTTCATTGCGATCAATGAAACTGGCAAATGCCCACGTGCATGGCAGTGAAAAAAATTTTATTTATTTCACATTTCATCATCCTCGTCGTTAGATTGCCAACTTGAAAAGGGAAGGATTTGGGGCGGGTTAGGGTCACCCTAGCGCCCTCTATTGGCCACTGATTGAACACTCCGTAAAAATTCAAAAAAATATCCACTGGACTTGGTTTCCAAAGATTTGAAGACATTTCAAGCAACTCTCTTGTTAAAGAAAAATGATTATTTTTAGTTTTAATATAGTTAATCTTATGGCATGTGTAAAAGGTATGTTGAACACCTCTCATTTTGAACATATTTCTTAATTTTGAACAAGTTTCGTTTTGTGAAGATAACCTTTCCTTGAACCAGATTACTGAAATTTAAGTTTGTTCCGGAGAATTTATGGTAGGAAGAGGCCCCGCATTCCAACAGCTATTCTGTGAGGTCTTATCTCATGTTTTCTTTAGCCAGATGTTTGCCGTAAATTAGGGGAAGCTCTAAGTTTTTCTGAGTGTCAGAGATAGCTCCTGGTTGGAGGAGCAAATGCCAGCCTTGTTTGAATAAATTAAATACAAGAGGATAAAACTTTCTACACAGAATTAACAAATCAGATTTGCTCTTGCAACTCTCCAAAGATGTCTTTCTACGTCTTTGCTTTCTTTCCTTCTCTCCATTTATGTCAGGTAAATGTATGTCTCCGTTGTTCTGCAGTTTCTGGTGTAAGTTTGTGCATTGTCTTATTTCTAAGTTTATGCATTGTCTTATATTGGATTAAACTCTGTAATTCTGTGACGTCAACACGCAAATGCTGGTTTTCCTTGTGGCCACACGCAGTATGTGCCGAGAGGAACCTGGGAGAGGAAGAGAAAAAGCCAACCTTTTTCCAAAATTAACTATTTTAGAATATTTTCTTCCTTAACACTCTCCAGGAAGCTTTCAATTCAAATGTCTGGATCCGCAGTGAGTTTGAGTCTTATATAGACAACGCCTTGTATACGCTTTTGGAAACTCTGCAAATGGAAACCGATGAGTGGGTCGCTTGGTTCCTTCAAGTTAGCCTCCGTAATATAATATTGAAACCTGTCTATGATTCCCTGAGGGTCGGTCGTCGTAGCGTGGGGGAACACCTTTTCAAGGACAGTCTCTGTACTCGTGGGGATGAGCGTGGAAGGCTGACTGGAGACATGGAAGCTGCTGATCATATCATCTCAAAACTGTCGTATAAATATCACAAAGAGTTCATGGACTCCTAATGTCTTCCAGGCGCCTGAGCTCAGTTTGTTAAATGCTGTTTTTGAACCCCAGGTGGGCCTCAGCAGCATGGCCGCCTCACACTGAGAGCCTGGTTCTGCTGGAGGTTTCTTCCCTGTTCAAAGGAGTTTTTCTTCTCTACTGTCGCTACAAGCATGCTTAGTGTGAGGGATTGCTGAAGAGTCAATGAAAGTCGATGCAATCAGCTGGTTTTCCTTAGATAGAAAACTTTTGAATCAATCTGACTGGATGATCTGGTGAACTGTAAAGATGACGTTAAGTTGTGAATTTGGCGCTATAGAAATAAACTGAATAGAATTTTAAAAGCTGAATCAGGTTCATCATACCAGCGGACCAAATCTCAGAGGAATCTTTCAGACCATAAAGGATCTGGAGGTCTAAAGGCAAAAAGGGGTTAAACCTGGTACTAAGGTCTGCTCCGAGTGTAATGAAGCATCCAGCATGAGTCGCATTGAGATCAGATTTATTCTGCATGAAATCTAGTTTTGGCTGTGGCTCCAGTGTGTCCCGTTTAGACGACACTATAAAGAAAAACATTATATCCCAAAGTAGGAGCTCATGTCTTAAACCTGAGTTCAGGTTCAGGCTTCCACTGTCGTTACCTCAGCACACTTGATTTTACTCTATTGCATAAAGTAGATTGTTGAATATGGATCAAAGCCAGGGATACAGGTATGAAACTTTATACCCCCTATAATAAAAGACGGCAGTAACTCAGCAGATTTTAATATAGTACGAGTGAGAGTGCTTTAAGTTCCTGAGTTAGAGGAGTCTAAAAATACACCATCAAGAACTAACAGGACTTTTCTTTTAATCCTAACTTTAATATTTATTCTGCTTGGTTTCCCCATCAGGAAATTAATCAACTAAAAAGTAGAGTGCTAAAAAAAAACATAATCAGGCCAAAGTGTTATTTTTCCCAGCTGGGCTCCTGGCAAAGAACCTTTTATATTCCAGGAGTGTTTTCTTTTATTAAAGATAAATGTCAGCGCCAAATATAAGTCACTGATACCAGGCTGTTTAGTTTAATTTCTTCTGACTTTAAATTTAAGCTTGAAGAAAAAGAATAAATAGCTTTTAGTCTGTGCAGAGAAAGTCTCCATTCCGTTGCTTTCTAACTCTCTCCTCGGGTCTCTCAGACAGCGATGTGCCCTTTAGTGTGGGAAAACATCTGCTGATCCACTGCTGTACATGGCAACCTGACTGCTGCTCCCTCGACGTTCACTCAGCTTCTTCTCTGCATTGCAGGCAAGTTCACATCACAACCTGTGAGCACAAAACATTCATCATTTGGCTTCTAACACACTGGAAGTCAGTGTGATCTGAATCTGGACCCTTCTGTTTTGTTTTGGGCCGGTGTTGTGATTATATAAGCATCGCTGTGGAAGATTTATGGTGAGAGGGATCTAGAATAGGAATAAGGCAAACAAAAATCTATGAGGTTTATATAGGAGAATATTTGGCCTGACAATATAGCAGCAGCCATTCAAAATGGCCCTTCCTAGTCAAAAGTCAGCCGAATGGCAGCAAAATCCCCTCCAACTTCCTAACCTGAGAGAACCAAACACATGGGAGGAAGTTGAACCCAGAACCGTCTTGCTTTAAGGCAACGCGCCCCACAGTTGCATTAAACAAAAAGTCCAGGCAACAAGGAATAATCAGTTGATCATTACTTATACTTAAAAATTTAGTGTTAATCAGTAGAAAAAATTAAATAATACTTCTCACTGAGTCTGGGAGCGGCCATCTTTGCCCAAATATAGTAGCCCCCCTCCCTGCCATCTTCCAGCAGTGACGTCACGGTGCGGTAAGCCTAGCGCCATTCTCCCGCTTTACAAGCTAAATCAATGGGAACTACTAGACAATATCTGCAATCAACAACAATTATTGAAGATTTCCAGAGGACTTCACCATTGAAATTCACCAGAGCTATAGTGAAACTGACAATGCCCACGTGCATGGCACGGCAGCTGGATGCTGGAATACATCGGGTAAAGTGAAAAAAAAAAAAAAGAGTTATTCCACCTTTCTGATTCCTGATCCTCCACGGGACGGGTTGGTGCGTTGGATCGCCAACTCTTGAAGAGAGGATTTGCCATCAACTTCTGGCCAGAGAAAAACCGTAATATGTAGCCAACATTTGGAAGAAGAATGTTTTCAAGATGACTTGGATAATAGCGTTGTGACAAACACCAGATACAGCACTGGGACTTGATCAACAGCCGATACCGCACCGTGACGTCACTAAACCAGTAGGTGGCAGTAGTGTTCTTTGACAAACATGGATGCCTCCAGTAAAACACACATTCACATGAAAATTACTCTGAATTAAAGATACTACTACAGTATGTAGTAATTTCATATTTAAACAGGGTGGCCGCGGATCCTTAAAAAGTCTTAAAAAGTCGTAAATCAATTTTCCTCAAAATAAGGCCTTGAAAAGTATTAAGTTGTCTTAAATTAATTTTGCATGGGTCTTAAATATTTGTGTGTCATGTCACCGTGAAAATGCGGGCATTCTGTTCTGCGAGGTCCAATATTTTTTTCCGGTAGCCTATGCGCTGCGTTGTCTATGGTTAGGTGGGAGCTTAGCCTACTGCGCAGCTCGTATCGCGCAGCTCTTGATGGCGTAGGCTAAAGCATCTACAGGTAGGCCGAATACGGCACCGATAGCCACTCCACTACTTAAACATGGAGAAATGCAAGTTCAATTACAAATGGCTAGAAAAGAATGAATATTCTTGGTTATGGTCGGTGCCTGGCAGCGCTTATGAAGCTAGCTGCATTGTATGTCGGAAGAATTTCAAACTTGGGACAACGGGGATCAGAGCAGTTGAATCTCACGTACAGAGTAAAAAACATAAAGACTATGTAAAAGCACGCCAGCAGCCTGCAATTGCTAGTTTCTGCTCCACCGTTTCCACCACAAGCAACAATGTTAACGGTACAACGCTGAATGTTACAATAGGAAATCCACAGCCTGCAACAAGCGCGCCATCTGAGCTCCACGCCAACACTCCGAGCAGAGATGGGTGCTGAGGACCGTGACAAGCCACCATTCATTCAGGTCTAATGACGGGATTGAAGAACTGTTCAAAGCAATGTTTCCAGATTCGGGGCTTGTTCAGTCATTTACTTGTGGAAAAGACAAAACCAGATACGTAGCTAAATTTCAACCGTCATTTTGATTTGTATTTCCATCGTACGTTTGGTCTTAAATTTAATTTAAAAGTGGTATTAAAAGGTCTTAAAAAGTATTAAATTTAACTTGTTTATACTTGTAGACACCCTGTTAAAGTACTTTCAGAAGTTTGAATTCTGAATATGAGCGGACTTTTCCTTTAAATTTCGGGACATGTTCCAAAAACCATTAACCAGTCTGACTGACTTCCACAGCGCCTCAGCAGGTAGAGCCTGATTTAGGTCAGAACCAGAATGCTACTAATAGATCCAGTGCAAACAGGTTAGAACCAGTTAGATACACTGCAAAAAATGGAAATCTGTATGAGTTATTTTTGCTTAAATTGAGTGAATTTTTGTCTTGAATTGAGTGAGATAAGTAAGACACCTTTCCAATGGAACAAGACAATTTACATTTACAATAAGAAAAAAAATTGCTTTGTCTTATTTCAAGTGAACATTATCTAATTATCTTATTTTAGGAGTAGAAATAATGATTCCATTGGCAAATCGTCTTATTTACCTACTAAAATTAAGGGTAAATACACTTATATTAAGAAATTTTGTACTTATTTCTAGATGGTTTTTGCAGTGTAACCACAGGTTTGACTTGAAAACATTTATATATATTTATATATATATATATATATTTTTTTTTTAAAGCTCTTCCTGCAACCAGCTGTATAAATTTTAAAGATATCCAGCTCATGGACATAATAAAGGACATCATTAAAACATTGCTCCATTGCGGCTGCAATCTGTTACGGTTACAGAAAATTGCTCATGCATTATGTGTTTTTCTATGGGAAGCATAAACTCAGCAGACTGTCCAGCTGTGTGTTGAATATATAAAGGTCCAGTCAGTCTGGAAAACCACACTGCTCCTAAAGCAGAGGTCATTGCAGGTGTTTAATATAGAAATTGTCACATTCTCACGACGATAGAGAATCTCTGTGATGAAACAATAAGATCTGAATTTCCTCAGGACTCTGTAGAGCTGTTAACTGTTTAACATATAAAGGACAAAGGTGCTTAAACAGGCCAAAAAAATACGCCTCTCTCTTTGCAGATTGACTTAATGTCCGCGTGTTTCTCTCTAACCCAGAAACCTTAAATGATTCATGTCCAAGTGGAGGCCGAGCCTCTCCTACCTCTCTATATGCAGCCGCCATCTCGAGCTCATTACAGCTCATATTTCTTTCCACCTTCACAGGCTCCTCACCATGAATCCTTAACCAGGTGCTGCCTCTTTCTCCTCCATTCCTCACCGTGTAAAGCCAGCCCCATATCGAGTTAAAGCCGAGTCACAGACAGGTCATTTCGGTGTGTTTTGTGTTGAGTGTGTTATCAGAGTTTCAGTGCTCACCACGGCGAAGACGCTGACCTTGTCACTGTTCAATGACATCCACAGATATGCAGATTGTGAAAGAAGCACAATGGTGGTATTAGTGGACGTCATTGCAGCGTTTACACTGCAAAAACGATATAAAAATATGTAAAAATATATTAAATTAAGTGTATTTACCCATTAATTTGAGTAGGTAAATGAGATAGTTTAAGCCAATGGAATGAGTCATTTTACTCTTAAAATAAAAATAATTGATATAATATGCACTTCTTGATAAGACAATGTAAGTTGTGTTTTCTTATTTTAAGTGTAAATTGTGTTGTTCCATTGACAAAATCTCTCTTTTACCTACTAAATCCAAGAACAAATACACACTTATTTTAAGAAAAAAAAATGACTTTATCTAGATTTCATTTTTTCAGTGTAGTTGTTTTTATGCATACACATGCATATTTCTATCGTGGTGCGGCAGTGCTTTTATTTTTATTTTATTTACTTTTATTTTATTTTAGTTATTTATCTTTTGTGCAGCACTTTGGAAACCTTGTGTTTATTGAAACTCCATGCTATATAAATAAAAGTGGATTGATTATTACTCAATACCTGACCACCTTTGAGCGAATTCCCAGAGCAGACTAGAGCATGAGATGACACGTAAAGAAGTGATCTAAAGGTGAGACTGGGCCGTAAATCTCAGAGCAACCCGGTGCCAATTCCTCAAGAAAGACATGTTGGAGAGAGAGAGAAAGATATAAACCTGAATAAATCAGCAAAACCTTTTTATGCCTTTGGTCCTTTTTTCACTTATTTTTATTTTTTTACATCTGTGGTTCTGTTAAGCATGCCCCACAGTTTGTATACAATTTAATCCCAACCACAGACAATCCCATTGTAACTGTGCTGCAAACAGCCAACAGCTTTTAAAGACTAGAAGTAAATCAGCCACAAAACAGATGCAGTGTCTCTATGTGTTTGAGTGCGGCGTAGTGATTGTGTGAGGAAGGGAAGCAGGAAAAACACTAACTAAAACTATTCAGCTGGAACAACAGCACCCATGCTCATAGGATAATCAGACCAACCAACAGTTTGCCTTTAGCTCCTTACATGTTCTGTTCTTACCGATTGGTGAATTGGCAGTCATTCACGTCCACAAGCTGCGCGGATGTTTTTAAACGCCTGACAGATTTTCAGTTCGCTGTTTTTTTTTGTTTTAAATGAGCGTAAAGAAAAAAAAAATTCAACAGTGTTTGTAATGCACAGATGCAGCTGAAAACTGGATTTTTTATATGCAAACTTACAAACTTATAATTCTTTTTAGATTTGTCATGAGTTTTCCAGCAAAGAGTTCAGACCCAAAATGCAGTAGAAGAGAAATCGAACAGGAGATCAGTGAAAAATTTGAACAGGCGTTTTATTGAAGAGATAATCCAGAGAGAAGTGTTGCTTCCTTGAACACTGCTTCAAACAGCAGGAACTTCAAAAGTGAGGGAAGACACAGCGGTTCCAGTTCAGGCTCAGTGGGAATTTGACTCCGGAAAGACTTGGAGAAGAGGATTTGGTTGCTGACTCACGCTTTCAGGGAAGTTGTGGAAGAAGGCTGAGCAAGGTTTACCCAGAATTAAGGTTGTTTGCAGGTGGGCCTGTAGGCAGAACCGGAGCAGCCACCCGTGACTTCCCTCAGACGCGTACTTGAACGGTCACGTGAGTGGAGATGAATCCCTTTCTCAGAGTGAAAGCTCAAATCGATTTCTCAGGAAAAGTGGATCCAAACCTCTGGCTTTGATACCCCATGCCTCAGATTTGTAACTCGAGGTGATCGCTTCCAGGGAGAGAAGGTCCGAAAAATCCAGTTTACAGGATGACTTCCCCGCCGAGAGCGCAAAAGACCAAAAAGAATATTCAAAACTCAGGAGTTGGATAAGAAACTCAGTTTGACTCGCAGCAAAACTCAGCTTTCAAGGTATAAACCCTAAACTGGCAAAAGCACTCTGGCGCCGTAGGTAGTGGCAGTCAGCAGCTTAAGAACACTGCTAACGGCGAAACCATCAGCAGGTGTGTGTGAGGCTATGGACCAAGTAACCAGCGCTCTCCTGGTGGAGGAAGGAGACAAACCACGGAAAAACACAAAACACACCTGATGACTGGCCCCTGACATGATTAAGGAAATGTTTTGTTAATGCTTATTTGAAAGATTCCATATGCTAATATTTTATGCTAACCAAAGTCTAATCAAGGCATAAGTACGATGAAATATTGGCGGTCATTTAAAAACCTTTTTTTTTTTTTAAGAAATATTCACTCAAGAAGAAGAAAAGACGTTTGGTTTTATGACAGCTGCCTCAGGTCTGGTTGCCTCCTGTTTTTTTTTTCCTACTGTTGGTGCCTGTGTTTTGTCAGACCAGCATACAAATAGTCAATACTCATGTGCAAGACGTCAGATTTGCGCTTATCCCTTTAGTTTTCTACGAAATATAGACTTTAAACTACCTCAATGGGTGTATATCCCTTTAGTCATGTAGAAAGAAAAAACAATTTAAGGTCAGATCAATATATGCTTAAAAAAACACCAAAAAGTAAGTAATTAAATAGTTTTTTGGTACATGACTAAAGGGATAAACAGGTATTTAATATGGGTGGATATTAGGGGTGTCAACAATAATCGATTCAGCGATGCATTGCAATGCGGGGCGTGCACGATTCAGCATCGATGCGGCAACGTGCCATAATCAATTATGTCACTGTTTATTTTCTGGACCTCAAATGGACAAGTTGTGAAGTTTCAATTACTTCCGCCATACCAACAACAATCAAGATAGGCTGAGGCGTGAGGGAGATGATTCCCTGATAGACGGCCAGGCCTAATTAAAAACGCATTCAAAGCTTGGAAAGAGGATATTCGGGCACATTTCTGGATTTTACTGAAGTCAATGGGATTTTGGATGCATGGCAATGCATCGTAGAATCCCGAATTGAAACGTAATCGCTACCTGGTGGATCACCGTAATCGAATCGGGAATCGTGAGGGCAGTGCCAATGCACACCCCTAGGGTGGGTATGCTGGTCTGACTGGGTATGTGCTCATCTGACAGAACCCTGCTGTTCTGTCAGGATGAGCAAAAAACAATTTAATTACTTAAGTTTTGGTGTTTTTTGAAGTGCATGACGATCTGACCATAAACAGTTTTTTTTGACCTTTTTTATATTTAGAAGTTCATTCTGCATCATTGTCACTATTAAAAAGAGTTAATATGGGAGAACTGGACTCTGGGTCCATTAATGGTTCTGTTCTGCATTCACTCTGGCATTAGTTCTCTTGCAAACACCATTCAAGTGAATTATTTGTTCACATTCGTGCTCCCGATAGCACAATACTGCTGTCAGCTGTTGTTTAATGTGCTCTTACTGTACAACAGTGCCTGTGGTGCATACATACATTAAACAGTATTTTTAAAAATATGTTCTGTGTTTTTAAAAGGTAATCAGACACCCCTGCAAACAGTTTTTATGCAAATATAAACAGCCTAGTAATGTTTGGCCAATATAGCATTAAGATGTTTAAAAGATGATTGTCTGTCAGTATCTAATGTAAAACTACTGCAGAACGTAAGTAAAAGACCTCTGTGCAGAAAGTGGCTCATGCAATAGTCAGAGAATGTCGTTATCGCCATAAGTGTTATTGCAACCCTTGGTTAGGAAGTCGTTATCTCACACACAGGGATGATAACCTCAGCTTTAGAAAATAAAGGCTTTACTGCCATGAAACTGAAATGAATGTGTAAGCTCATTAGTGCGTCATTATAAGCCTGAGAACATCACCCTAACTGTTGGCTAACGATGTTCATAAAAAGAAAGCAACTTGAAAAAAAGAACATAACTTTAGAATCAAATTAAAGAATCAGTCGAGGAATTAAAGTCCTGATTTTGGTCCCATCAAACATTTTTAGAAAGGCTGCTATCACACACAGGCCTCCAAGGGCCCTAAGCACAAGTTTTATTTTGAGACCCTCTATTTCTGCAATTAATATTCATTTCGGATCAACAGTGGAACTAAAATGCTGGTATTATGCTGCGTTCAGACAGCAAGCAGCAGTGGCAGCAGAAACGGCTAGTTTAAATGCAAAGTCAATGGTTGACGCGCATCAAGGCGCAGCAAAAGTTCCCTACAAAAGTTCCTGAGAGTGCCTCATGAGCTTCTGAGCATCTGACGCGCGCGAACACTGTTGATAAGCAGCAGCTGCTGGAGTTGGAATATTGAACTTTAGCTGCTGGACGCCGCGCATCAACCAATGAGAGAAGCTGATCTTGGGAGCTGGCAGGGAGAAAGAACACAAGCGCTGCTGATGCAGAGCGCTTATGATCACTCCTCTGAAACAGTTTATTAACGCCTAAATTAACTTCAAATGTAGAAACCTCGCTGGTAAAATATGCTTTTATTATCCCCGGTGCCCGCAGTTTGGATTACGCGCGCGGAAAAACACCTTTCAGCTGTCGCAAACAGTAGCGAGAAAAGAGGAGACTGCTGTTCAGTGCGGATTCCCAGGCGATAGCATACCACCGGCGTATATGTGAGGGTCTGAGCTAGCCTCGTGAGACCATCCTGATCTCGCGAGCTTTCAAGGTTTCACTCGCAGAT
>JAGKQL010000010.1:243218-261726 GCA_018398635.1 Cyprinodon brontotheroides | reverse complement strand
CAATGAGTCGATGCAATCAGCTGGTTTTCCTTAGATAGAAAACTTTTTTACTGAATCAGATAATTTAGACGGGTTCAGTTGAATAAAATCTTTAAAGATAAAAAAAGTTCTGAGAAAGCAGAAAAGTTTCTCTCGAAATATTTTTTTAATTAAAATGTCTTTTCAAGTTTTCTTTCTTGATTGTATTATTTTTCAGATTTCAACTTACAAAATCTGTTCTTTCTTTGCAACAATAATGGAACAAACTTCACTCCGTATTGTTCCTCCGAAAGTCCAGAAAAACCATTCAACCGGACGGAATAGCATTTTTCACTGCCACATCGTAAAAAAGTAAAGATAGATCACTTAAGAGCACATCAAACATGTCAAGGCTCAAGACGAGCAAATATTGTTTGCCAAGGTGACAGCTGGAAAAGAAGGAGCACCCGCAGCTGGAGATACTGAGGTTATTGTGTAAAAGGAATGATGGAGCTGTTTGCAGAGGGAGAAGGAATGAAATGACTCAATGCTGTGCTGCAATGATTGGTGTTTTTTGTCAGGACTTGTGGGGCTCATATAACAAAAGTGTCATCTGTAAACGATTCGTATCGCACCGCTGTCATCTTCAGCAGCCGCCTGCTGCATCGTCTCTCCTCTCTTCCACTCTCCTTCCAACAGAGACGCGGTTTTATGAACGACTCACATCTGTTTTTTTAAAGCTGGTTTCCTTTGCTGCAAATCAATACTTGCATCCTTTATTCGTCTTGCTCTATTGATTACATATGACGCCCTGTCATCTGCCTCATTCATAAATAATCACACCCAAGGTTAAGGCTTTATGCACTACACATCTCCCAGGACTTTTAGTGACACGTCTTCTTTATTCCCTGACCTGCAGGGGCCTCGTCGGGCAGCACGGACCTCCTTCCGGCCCCCGGCGGCGCCACCAACTGGACGGCCTCCCTGGTGTCTGACAGCGGGCGTGACAGTGACCTGATCTTCAGGTTTGATGGGCGTCAGGCGGCCAAAATCCCCGACTGGGTGGTTCCCCAGAATCTGACCGACCAGTTCACCATCGCCACGTGGATGAAGCACGGCCCCAGCCCCGGGCTCCGAGCCGAGAAGGAGACGCTGCTCTGTAACTCGGACAAAACCGGTGAGTCATTTGTCATTCCTGAAGTCTCTTGCTGCCAAATCCCCCCCATCCCCCTGGGCAGACCACAATGAAAAATGATTTGATTGTACCCATCTAGCTTACTCGTCTGTGACACAGATCTGCACAGGGATCCAGAGTCAGGGGCCATTTTCATGAGACATTCATCAAACCTCAGCCCACTTGGCTTTGGTTTAAGTTTCGGTGAGGATTTTCTTTTGTCGACTTTCATCAGCCAGAGTTTATCTCTTTACCTTTCAAAATAAAAGCTGATCAATTAGCAATTTATTGCAAAGTTTTAGCCTGTTTCTGAATAAAAAGTCAGCTCTGGATTCAGTTAAATCTCCCATCACTGACAAAGCACATTTTTTTCCCATCCTTTAAGTATTTTTTCTGTTAAAGGTATACTATGCAACGCGGTTGTTGATTTTCCAGCGAGCATTTTCCCAGAGGGCTTAAAAGTAAAAGTGCACTGTCGTGAAATATGCTCAGCTGTTCTCCGGTTTCTCCGGTCAAGCCAGGCGCTGCTGTTTTGAGCTCAGCAGACAGGCTTAACGCAAACTAATGACTAACACAGTGAAAGTATGAACATGCACACAGAGAGAGAGAGAGAAACCATTCCACGTTGGCTTTAAGCAATCGCATCAGCAGAAATGCGTAGGTCCGTTGGCCAGCCTTGGTAGCCTTCTTTTTCTTTTTAGCTCGCCATTCGAAAAAGCTTTTACCCGAGCAATTCACCCGCACGCTAATCTCTCTCTGTCCGAGCCCTTTTCCTCTTTCTTGCCTGCTCCTGACATGAGCTTTCGCTGTTTTCGCTGGTTCCGCCATGATAACTGCACACAAAGATCGCCACTGTGCTAGCAACGCAGCATGCCTTCACTGGGGGCGGTAGCAGTTCTCCCCCAGAAGACCACTCCACTCTCGCGAGACTCCTGAGCCTGTGGGTGCGGTCGGTGCTCCTGTAATTGCAAGTGCGTTTTTCCCCACAGACCACCAATAGCGCCGGTAGAATACCTTTTGTTCAACCTCCAAAATGACTCATTTAATCATCCAAAACGTTATGGAACACATTAATTAACTGGAAAAATGTTGCATAGTATGCCTTTTAACACCAGATGGGAGTTTAGAGAATAGGAGCTGGACACAATCACATTCCTATTGGGCTCTAACAACTTAGCCACTCACCATGAACCTGCAAGTCTCCTGTCAATAAATGGCTCCTTTATAATCGCTTGTAGCAAAAGGATGAAAAGAATCAACACAAAAAAAACCTTTTTGCATTTTCCTGTGCATGAACTGACACCTCCGGCTCTCCTTACATTTATCTGTCCATTAGGGCTTCATAGGGTGAAGGAGAGCGGATACAGAATGACCCAGTGGTTTTCTTTCACTGCTTTTCTACCGCCATCCAGTATAGAGTGGATTTTGTTCCATTATTTTTGCAAACAGAGATCATGTTTTGTAAATTCAAATTCGATGAAAATTTAATCCAGAAATAAAAATATTCAAAAAGTTTTGAGGGTAAATTTGCTGTTTTGTCTGTTCTTTGTTTTTTTTTTTCAAAAAATTTTTTTATATTTTAACTTTACATTTAGTTTTTCAAGCATTGTATTGGATTTATTGGATTATTATTTCCAGATTGATTTTTTAAAAGTTGCATTTAAAAACTTTTTTTTTAAATATTATTCTCTTGGGGCTGGGCTTTCCTCTGGCGTGGAAACATTTACTTTCATTGGTCTGCTGCAAATAGAAAGAATATCTTTATAGGTGAAGAGGAAGAGTTTGGAATAAAATTAAGAGATTCTGATCTGTAGAAATGAATTTGAAAAGAATGCAAAATCTAAAACTAAATCTGAAAATCCAGAAATTGATAATAAAGTAATAACAATAAAATCTTTCTTCCAAATGCTTACCAGCATTTTCCCTAAATTAATTTGATGAAATGTGATTAGGATGGACATCATGAGTTTAAGGATTGAAGACCTCCTTATCATCACCCTAATCTTTATCTCCGTCCTAACAGGACTAGTTGGGCTGCTCCACTTCAGAATGACCTTGTCCAATCAAAAGTTTACCCTTAATAAAAATCTGCAATAGTTTTTTGTCTAAGCTGATAACAGAGCAGAGTAAATCTTAAAGGATCCTCATTAATGCGTATTACCTTTATTTTATTAAAGTCAGCAGCATCTTTTTTTTTTATTAATTCCAGTGAAAGCAGGGTATCCGTCTGACAGCTTCCCGTATTCATAGAAAGCACCATTGTCCCAGTTTCCTGTGGATTCAGGAAGCCAGATGTCACAATGACTTTACCTGACAGTTGTGGTGATTTACTCCCTGGTGCCTACTCATCTGTCTTACTCCTGCAGAGATGAATCGACATCACTACTCGCTGTATGTCCATAATTGCCGACTGGTCTTCCTGCTGAGAAGGGACTTCACTCAGGTGGACACCTTCAGACCTGCAGAGTTCCACTGGAAACTGGAGCAGGTAGGAAGCTCGTGCATGAGAGGAATGACAGACAGGAGAGCCTGTGTGTCCTCACCTCCACTTTGTGGATTAAAGAAGTGGGTCACAGAACAGCTTCAGAGAGATACGGAGCATCTATCCTGGATTAGATTTCCCACAGACCTTATTCTAGATTAACAGGAAGTTTACCAGCCATCCAATGGATTATTCATTCTTTGACTGAATCCATGTTTGTTGTATTTTACACAAAAAATATTATTTAATCTGGACAGATTTGTGAAAAGAGGCTTTTTATATTTTATTTGTGGGGTTGTCGTTATAAAAAAGTACATTTTAAACTGTAAAATGTGGCAAACAGAACTAGGTCTCCTACTAGTTTAAAGTTTCAGATGATGCAACTGTTTAAAAAAGAAGATAAAGCACATCTGCCCCTGCGGCGCTGCACTGCGTTGCTATTCCCGTGGAAATGTGCTTCTGTTGTTTTAGAATCACAGAGAAATGTTGCAACCCTGCTTTGTTTTTGATAAACCAAGAAATGGATAAAAGCTTGGGATGCGTGTTTTCCAAATGTTTAGAAATAGATTCTCTTGTGTCTTATCCATATTTTCTATAGCGAAATGAATGACTTGAAATGGAAGACCTTTCAGTCAAACCTTGGTTATCTTTTGGATAAAAAAAAAGTTAATAATTTTTTTTTTCCCTCACAAACTGCAGGTTGGTTGTCGGCATCAGAGTCTGAATGCCGCTGGTCTGTCTACCTGTTTTTTTGTGGGTAAAAAATTAATTAATAAGGTTCAGTTTTAGAGCTTTTAAAAGTGTAAGGGCTTTATCATCCACACATCCTATCTATTGTACAATAAAACAGGTTTAAAACGGAGTAAACCTTGTTTTTGCCCAGTTTGTCTGAGAGGTTTCCTAACCTATCCAGGAATCTTCATCAATTCTTTAGCTCACACCAGTCTGTAGTTTGAGCAATGATGTTTTAAAGCACTTGGAAAGTCCATCCTCCCAAGCACAGTTAAAGTCAAACGCAAGACCCAACCGTCAAGTTGGGATTTATGAGCCTTTTAATATGTATGGATCATGTGATTGGCCATTTGAATCACTTGTATAACTTTGTAAGATTGAATTCTAGGACTGAATAGTAGACAAAATTTAGCATCTACAATTCAGTCTTCAAGGTGATGTTGTTCTTGTTCATTTTCCCATTGGTACAATGACATTAGCGCATTTCCTGGCTGCTATCAGTTTTGGGCCAAATCCGACATATTCTCATTATCAGTTCCTATGAAATCGTACGAAAAGTTATGCACACTATTTCGTACGTTTTTTTCTCAAAAAACCCGATCAGTGCGCAAGCGCTGGCAGACAGAGGAAAGCAGATCTCTTCTTTAGGACGTAAAACTGGGAAAAACAGTGCAATAATCACTTCTTCATGTCTCTAACTACGCTTAGGTGCTGTTTTATATCTTTGGGTTAGGGCGTTAGACACTCTCTTGATGACCCTCACCCCTACCAATGTCCGGACTACTCAGGGCAGTTGGTTAGGGGATCAAAGGCATTGCACGGGCCGACGACGCTTGTTGGTATCTCTCAGAGTCCATAGCCAAGCCAGTTTGTAGAACTTGGAGAATTAGGTTAGCTTTTAGAGTAATGGCTAGGTTTTAGGTTAGGGTCAAGGGCTAAAATTAGGTTTAGGGCAAGTGTCAAGGTTAGGGATCGGCTAAGTGAAATTTTAAGGCATGAGTCAGGTGTTAGGTTTAGTTATGTATTCCACTAATATTAGGGTCAGTAGCCAATTGATCTGGTAAGTTGATAGTAAGGGCTAAAATTAGGTTTAGGGCAAGTGTCAAGGTTAGGGATCGGCTATGTGTAATTTTTAAGGCAAGGGTCAGGTGTTAGGTTTAGGCATGGATTCCACTACAAGGCTCGGCACAGCGCGCTGCATTCTGGGTACGCCGCCATATTGGTAGCTAGTTGGTAGCTAGTTGCTACGGTAAACAAAGACCTAAAACAGCATAGAGACAGAGCAGAAAAGACTAGTAAACAGCTTATGTTAAAAGTTAAGAAAGGATGCGGAATATACCTGGAGACACTCACACTGCAGACCGTTATTCGCAAAAAGATGGGTTTCATAAACGGACTTGATCCTGGACGAAGTAGAAAAGCAAGGAGGCGCTTGGGGAAGAATTTCTACCGCCATTTGCGAGGGAGGACGTATTTTCGTATCTAGTGTGGGGCCAGTGCCTACAATATCATTGAAGAGTTTCTCGCCGTTACAAGTCGCTAGAGGCTTACAAACAGCTGACAGATGGAAAAGTCCAATGACATGGAAGCTATCAAGTTTCCATCGAGTAACACAGTCTGGCAGAGCCATTGGTAAGCTACCGCCTCAACATGGTGTGGTGTTTGTTGTGCCAGATAAGACTGAATGGTGTTGGCATTCTAACGTGAAAAACATCAAAAATGTATCTAAATAAATCTTGTAGCTGACTGTAAGTGCGTCCAGGGATAATGTAGTTACATTCTGATGATATATGAGACCTGTCCTAGCATGGTACTACCACAGGGCGGAGATAGATGAATAAAAACAGTATGTTCTGTAACTTACTGGTAGAATGAAAAATGTGGGAACACACTCTCATGGACACTGGGATTGAGTTGAAGAGTTATATTTGGCCGCCTTACAGCAGCCAACCATGCTAGCCGGGCGACTCTTTGTTATGGAGGACATTTGTTTTCCATTGAGACGCCCAGGTTGGAAAAACGGTAAAAGACAATCTATTTGGGATTTTTTTCCCCGGCCGAGTCACGAAGCTTGCGCTACTACAACCTCTACTTAATAATAAAAGCAACGGGCTTAATTCATAACGACAGCAGAGGTAAAATGAAACGCAAAAAACTAAGCAAACTACTAGCAGAAGAAAGCTAGTCCTTACAGGCGCTGAAGTCCAAAGTGTAAACAGTGGAGAAACGACCAGCTATCAATATAAGTCTGCCGCTACAACGTTGTGGCGTCATGTGCCCGAAAGCCTTATATTGAGGTCAGTAGCTAATGAGTCCCGACACAGGTGGATATGTGCTATAAGTGTATGTATGGGTAGGGTTAGGTGTAGGGCCAGGGTTAGCGCCACTTGTTTTAAAAATTCTATGTTCTGAATGGTGCGTCAGATGCGATGCGATACCATCTAAAACGCAAATTCAAAACGCATACAAAAATTACGTGCATAACTTTTCAGACGCATTTCATATGAACCATACGAATACGCTTGCCAAATCACAGTGACCATTGGATCCCGGCTTGGTCATCAAAAATATGGCTCTGCCACTCTCCAGAGTATGATGAAAAACTGAGTAGGTCTGTGGATGCTTTTGGGCAAAAACGGATTGCGTTAGCGTATTTACCGCGACGTAAAACAAAGTGCTTGTGTTTTATTGTGCTATTTTTGTAGCCTGGGTCTCTCATTCCGGATCTCTAGTCCTCGCCAACGCGTTTGAGAGTCGGAAGTTCGGGTCCGTGGCATTGCTCCATTAGTAGCGAAGTATGACGCTTCACTCTCTGGCGCATCCAATCAAATCTGTCAGGGCTGGCTTTATACGCAACATGATGGACAGATGATTCCTAACAGTAACGAATCAACCATAGGACCAAAGCGCCGCTTTTGGGGACAACAACAATGGCTGCCGCTGGAGAGTTGAGGGGTGAGTAGATTCTGCTATTAGGTCTGTTCTAGAAGATATCGACAGCAAATTAACCTTTAAAAGAGGAACAGAGAAACGCTGACATCAAGGGCTCATCTTCTTATTCTAGGCTGAAACTGCACGCTTTGATTTTTGTGGACAACAACTATGCGCCGCTTAACATACGTCACGCATCTCGCTGCTCTTTTTATTGGTTGTAGGTCTATCCAATTCGAGTGCAGAGGCATTTTTTTCCTGGTTCGCTCTCAAAACACGCCCCATAATCACAGCCTCTATGGAGCAGCATCAGACTCCATTCTGACTAGAACTGAGCTCGGACTACGTCAGGCTACTATTTTTGTACCCATTCACTGTGTTTACAAGAAAAAGTTTGTTTAAATGATGCAAGTCAACCTCATAGTCCTCCGAAGTCACCATGAGTAAAATTATACCACTAATGAGCTGTTTCTCAGTCTGCCGATCAGTTTCCTTTCTGATAACAAAATAGGAAGATTGGCTTTTAGGCTAAATCTGGTCGATCCGTCATAGTCTTGATTTAGACCAGAAGTAGTTGGTCTAAATTGGGCTGTTTGGTTCGTCTGGTTTTGTACCACTTTAGTCCAATAGTAGACATTTCAAACACAGTTTCCAACGTCTTTTCAACAATCACAAAATTAGAGCTTTTTACCTTTCGCTTTTCAACCAAATGTAGACATCGTTTGGACATAAATCGTGTTGTTTTTTCAATTTTTGCTTGATGGGTAAGCTTTAGTCGCTTGAATATGGTAGTGTAGAAAAATACAACTCTATCAGCACAGATGAGGAGAGAAGCAAACTATTCATACAGAAGATTATGTATTCTGTACAAAAATGTACTAAATATGCAAAAACATGTATTTAACTTTGTTGGACTTAAATTAGGTAGATGAACCTAAACTGCTGCATTTTTTGAGTATGAATTAATTTCCCAAATGTCCATGACTATGAGGAGTCAGATTAGATTTAGAGCACTAGTTGTGAGGGTGAACTTGGTTGGTGTACATTCACTAGGAGGCGCCTAAGGTAGCATTTCATGTTCTACCTGAGAGGACTTTCCTGCTGGTCCTGCATTATTTAGTCTTTTTTTGTTTTTCCTCTGCCTGTTTCATACATCATTAAAGAGCTTCTGTGTGTTCTGAGCTGAAACACCGACTCATACAGTTTCAAAAAAACCTTGAAGTATGAATGTAAATATTTTTCTAAATAGCTAATTATTGTATAAAAAAAGAAACTAACTTCTTTATAATTATGTTTACGTTTTCTTTTGAACATTTGTGTTGGATTTTTATAAAGGGTGGCATTGCAGAATTAGATTTGGTCACCATTGGGCGGCGTGTTGCTGTGTGTGTTGTGTATCAGCAGCAGCTGTCTCTTTCTCAAGGAGGCTGTCCAACTGTAAGACAGGTGACCTCGACTCCAAAGACACCACACTTGCAAACAGCAAGGACATTGGTTTCAGGCTAGAGCCACACAGCTGAGGCTGGACGTCCAGATGGAGCACCTTAGGCTAATTTGATCAGACGGATCACTGGTCTTGATTGGGGAGAGAGCATGAGCGAGGTCATCCATCACCCTCCTGACAGAAAATAAAGTGTGTGTGAGTCATCTTTGCAGGACTTTTTGGTCAGAGAGCTCAAAATATCTTGCTTTGTTTCGTATTCTGGTGCCACATATACCTTCTGTGAAGCAGCTCTTAAAATTAGCCTTCTGAATTTGCAAGAAACCGATTCTCTTATTTAGAGTGGGCTGACATATAAAAAGATTTGATCATTTCTAAATCATAAGACTGATGTGTTGCAAAAAGGTGACTGACATAAGAACTCTGTGCTATAATAACCTCTCTGCATATCCATCTGGAAACGTTCCGCTGAAGTAATTTTGGGAAGTATTTTCCAATTCCATGGCATCGTTTGGCAGCTCGCTGAATGATTCTTTTTTCGATTCCCGCAGCACCAGAGCCTACAGCGCCGGCTCTGGGGAGCACGACTTACGTCACCTTTTTTACGCAAGTTACGCACACGGCGTTCAGTAAGCAAGTACGACGTGACTAGGCAAAAAAGGAAAGCAAAAAAAGACAGCCTTGGAAGAACTATTCGAGGAGGAGGAAGAGAACGAGCTGCGGTCACTTTGTGAATCAAAGCCCCGTCTTTCCTTAGCCCAGAGGGTAGATCAGGAAATCCAGCTCTATAAAAGCTTGCCCTCCATCCCCTGCAGGGATAGCGCCACACTGTGGTGGTGGAACAAGCAAGATATGCTGCCCTTGCTATCTGGACTGGCTGAAAACTACCTCTGTGTGCAGGCTTCCTCCACCCCACCTTATTCCGAGGGTGTTCTCCACGGCTGGAGACACCATAAGCGCTGAAAGATCCCGTGATCCTTCCAGAGAAAGCAGATATGCTCATCTTTCTGCAAAAGAACTGTTAATTTTCCCTACTACTGTTTTTATAATTAGTATTTTTTGTTATTTAAAATAGGTTATTATTCCATCATTTGTTATTAGACATTGTTGGTTATTAAGTTTGTTCTTGTATTCATTTTCATTTAAACACAGATGTTACTCCAGTTTCACATTTCCTGTGACATCTGATCTTGTGGAGTTTGTAAGATTGTGCAATAGTTAAGTAAACAAAGTTGATGCTGATAATCAAACTGTTTGTTCTCCTCTTTTTCCCAAATTGGAATCGAAAAGAGAATCGAAAAGGGAATCGGAATTGTGAAAATCTTTTCAATTCCCAACCCTAGTTCTGACACCTCTGGACAAAGTTCTGGATTAAATTCTGGACCGTCTTTTGCAAAATTAAACTTGCTCTACAAGAATCCGTCCGGTAAAATGATATAGACTCAATTCAGGGACTTGAACAGAAACTGATTGTGAAATTTAAGCTGAAATGCCACGACTAATTGATTACAACTGCTGTACACAACACGATTCAAACTGAAATCATCCTGTTTTTTAGCTAGTAGCTGGCACTTAACATTCAGATGGATATTTATATTATAGTTTTTTAGCCTTTTCACTGGTGTTTTTAGGTTTAGATGCATGAATAGACTCACACAGTAACACTTCCACAAAATTAAAATTCCCTTTTTATTGATAATATAGAACACAAGGCTATAATTCTTTACAGGCTTTGCAGCTGGTTGCTTCACTTCTAAGTTTCCACAACTTTTCTTTTCCTTTTTTTTTTTAGGAGTTTAGAGTTTTAAGTCCCAGTTGTGGCTCCAGACTCTGCTCTGCTAAGAGCGCATGCTGCGACTATTTTTACTGCAGCTACATCAAACTGTTCAAAGGAGACGAGCTGCAGAGGAAGACAGACATTAGCGACAGTTTTTGTGATAAAATAAAATGTGAAGATGATAAAACTTAGAGGATGTATGAGCGCTTAATGGTGTAACTAAAGCCGATAAAGAAAAGCTTTAAAATGTATTTTTTTACAGACAGCTGACTGTTCAGCAGCATAGAAAATATGAAGCCAGGGAGGAAAGATACTGACTACCTTCATTAAGTCGTTTTTAAAAGGAGAACTATGCAGTAATTATGTTAGTAGGGTTAGACTGAGAGATTAAAACAACTCCAACGAGGTGACGGTTGGTTTGCATCAAAAATAAATTCTTAAATTTGCTGTTAAATTATTGTTGACTTTATAATTTCTGTCAGGATGGATGATTCTTCCCTCTCTAACATGTTTTTATTTTTCTTGGATTGTCCTCTTAACTCCATCCATCTTTTTATCAGTTCTGACCTACTTTCCTTTTCGTCTACTGGAAAAAACCAGCCCCACCCCGTCATGCATAGTTTGTGATGACAGAGTTAAACAAGCCTGACTATAAATAAGAGAAGACGGAATACAAAGAACATAGAGTGCTGTTTATGCAGATTCATTCAGAAGAATGAAAATAAACAAATAAAATTAGACAAAGGTGCAAAGCAGAGTCCAAAGATGTAGAAATGGATTCCGAGGCGTGCCTTAAAATGTGAAAAGGAAAATTGAAATCTGGAAATAAAAGATCGAATGCCTGTATATTGTGGGTATCCATGGCAACGTGCTTTCTATGGCGCATTTAAAAGCAGAGGTATCAGTTACTTTTTGGCTGCAATTATCTCTCTTTTTCTACTCCTTCCATTTTAAAAAATAGACTGCTAGTTTTGTTTCATTTAAGCTAATTTTCATTATAGCCTGTTGGTGTTTTAAAAAAAATATAAAAATAATTATTATTCCAGACAATTAATTTCTTTCATGGTTGACTCAGTGCTGCCCCAAATTTTGTTGCTCAACACATACCAAAATAAATAGTTTTTCAAGATGATGCAAAAGTTAAATTTGACACTGTTAGCATTAGTTATAAAACAAAAAAATGAAGTCTAAGGAAGTTATCATCCAGAATTGTAGAAAAATGTTCTTTTAATAGGTAGAGCAGTAAAGCTTCTGGCCTTACCAGTTTTTCCTGCATTTCTTTACTTTTATATCTTTAAAAATGGCACCTGTACAAAAGAATCCTTAAGCAGTTTAAGTTTCATGTTGGGTACCGCTGTTTGAATTCTGTAGTTTCTGCTCAGTGTTATTTTGGCCCTTAAGGCATGCTGTAGTTAGGGTGAGTTTATCACATCATCAATGTGCCGTGACGCACTGCTGCTTCCTGCCGGTTGGAAAGTTCACAGCAGTTGAGCCACTGAGCTAACACAGGGAAAGGACTTGGAAATATGTGTGTTCTTCAAATAAGTATGCGTCACTGATGAGAAACCACACTTACACACTCACCTACCTGGATATACTGCAGCACCTTATGTTCATTTATGCTCAATTGGAATCCGAAATTGAGTTTGGAATAGAGACCAATTAAAGGATCCTGTCTCATGTCTTCATTCTCCACCTGCTGCACCTTCTCCTAACATCTAGTCCTGATTGAAATCCTGGCCTAAGTAGTGTTCTGGCCGACACTCCCGGTTGAGAGCAGTGATAAACCCGAACAGTACCAGTCCTATAACTTACAGCAAACTCACCTACAGTACCTTTAAACTTTTACTGGATTAAAAGCTTAAGTTGATCCTCTAACTTCTACAAAAGGATTTATACAGGAGTAATAAACATTAATACTTTTGACACCTCTGTTTGGATAGTTGGATAGTATTCGTTTTAACGAATTCGGGAAAATGTGTTTATATATTTATCTAAAAGTATATTTAATAGGGACAGACTTGCTCCCTAGTACATAAAAAACAAATTAAATAAAAATAAAACAGTATAAACAACATAAAAACAATATAACATGTATTTAAAGTTCAAAAACTTGATTTGATTTGAGCCATTGTTGAATCGACCATATTGAATACGTCTCTACAATATCTTTCCAAGAATAATTTCTTTGGAAACCAGATTTTTTTTTACCTTCGTTAGACACAACATTTTCACCAACTTACAACATCAGACAAAGTATTTCTTTTTACATGTTTTCACCTTTCACTATCCAAACAATAGACTGAGATCAATTGTTTGTCGGTAAATGATGTATCAGATACAGTCAGACACAAATGATCAGCTTAGAACTGCAGAATAAAGGTCTGGTTATCCTCCAGCAGCAGCGTGTCGCAGTGAGCGTTCGCAGATATTTTTGATTAATGCCCAATATTGAAGCGTGGTCTGCGTTATGTTATTCCACGCCACAACACAAGAGGGGCAATCAGGAACTAGTTGAGGGTCTAGATACGGTCGAGGCGGTGAGGAAGTGGGGGCGAGTTTGTGTGACACTGAAAAGACATGAGGGCGAAAAAGAGCAGGGATCCAGGTGGAAAAAGGGTCCCTGCGTTCTTGCGCACCTCACTCTTCTAGCTGGTCCATCTTCATGAGTCGTTTCCACAATGGCGGTCATACAAACAAAACAAGCCGGTAAGGAACCAAAAAGGAGATACGCATCGAGTAGAGCGGATATGTCTGCGGTCACCTACAATTTTGGAGAGGTTTACCAGAATGTCTGTGGAGGGGACGTCGTTCACTGCAACACCTACACATACCACCTAGTTTCGAAGTATAAATCAGCCTTAATGGTTTAAAAGATTAACCTTTATTCATCAGATTAAATGATAACTTCCACCTTGGCACGGTCCTGCTTCTGTTGTTTACTGTGGTTACCATCCAGAAGAGGGCGCCACTGTTCCTCCATAAGCAGAGACAGACCACGATAGGATGTCAGAGTAATAATTGTGTCGGAGGTAGTTGAAACAGAGCGGCGAGGAGTCCAGCACTGGATTGTTTTAATTTGTTAATGGCAGCAAGGATGCAGCCGGAACTTTAAGGTGGCTCCTTTTGTTCAGATAAAAATAGTGGAAAAACTCATTCCAAAAAAGTAAAAAAAAAAAACAATCCACTGGACTTTGTTTCCAAGTTTGAAGACGCTTTCGCGATCCTTATCCAGGAAGTTTTTTCAATTCAAGATGTCAGAATTATTAAGTTGAGTTCCAAACCTTATATACAGGCTCGTCGCTAGCTTTTTAGATTGTCATGCAAACTTGGGTCCACAACAACCGTCCGCCTCCCCAGCCACTTATTTTAGCTCTGCCTGTTCTAACACCCGACACTGGACTATGCTCTAGTATGGGGTGCTGGGGGTCACACATACTTTGGGCTCCAGTGAGACGCTTTGTAAGGCCAGGCGAGGGTTTATGCTTGTGATGATAGCTGAAGAAACTCCTGCCGCGCGCCGCGTTGTAGGTTTTTGAGCGCCCACACCCTTCTGACCTGAAAGCTGCCCAGACCTCTTCTGACCTAAAGTTCACGGTAACCTCTAGACCCGGAACGCCGCCCACACCTTCTGATCTGAACGCCCCACACTTCTGACCTGAACGCGCCCGCCAATTCTGCAACGCCGTCTACCTTCTGCGGACTCTGAAGTTCCGCCCATACCTTCTGACCTGAACGCGTCCACACCCTCTATTTAAGGTTGGTTTTTCTTTCTTAACATAGGCTTCCTTCACACAGCTTTCAAACCACCTGTCTTCTTTGTCTAAAATGTGAACATTCTGGTCCTCAAATGAATGTCCCTGGTCCTTAAGGTGCAGGTGTTTAGTTGTGAGCTAATATACTTAATTGAGCAAATAGTTAACATTCCTCTGAGAACAACCAAGAACCCCCCCCCTTTTTTTAGGAGCTTGACTAACAGCACTAATGCCTCTTTCCCTTTTAAAATACCAGGTTAACGAGTGTTTTTCAAACGTCTGCATTCAACCCCAACCCTCACCCCCACCCCACAGCTGTGTGTCTGGTGACGTCATTACGTTGGGTTAGCAGTGATGATGTCACCAGTGCAACAGAAATCAGGAAAGTAAACAATGGAGAGCAACATGTAAGGAAGACAGGGCGTAGTCAGTGTGCTTTATTGTTTCGCTCTATTATCAGAGCTGCTCCAAGGTAATTGAATGTAAACAGAGTTGTTAGATCAGAAGCGACCGGCGCGGTCTGTTGACGCTGTGACTTTACCGATCACAGCCGACGCTATTTTAATGCAGGTCGCTTGCCGAGTCGTTTGACCTGGGTAGACATGCGTCAGTGAGCTGTTCCCACTGCCACTACAAGCCCATTGTTCCTGAGGTTAAACGGCCTTTTAGGCCAGTCGGAGAAAGGTATAAGAGTCTTTTTCCCCCAGATTGTTAGATTCCACTTCATTGAACACAAGTGAGAGTAAAACCTGACAGTATGTTAGAGCGACATGCCCTTTTTAAATGTTATCTTTACATCTTTATTCATACGGAATAATAAGTGTATTCATATTGAATAATAAGTGTTAATATTAGTGTAATATTAAGTGTAATATTTCATAAATAGGTCTTATTATTGAAATAGTTGTAGCCCTTTATGTTATAGAAAAACCCTCTTAATGCAACTGTTCAGGTTTTTTAGGAAAATAATCCTTATGAATTAAAAATGAGACAATCTATAAGGTAAATAAACTTCAGATTAACTCTTAACTTGCATCCCTTGTGTGAAAGCATTGCATTTTTGATCTAATTTACTCTATAAATATAATAATACTATAATAATTCTAACAGCAATACACTTATTTGATATTTTGTTCACAACAAAATCTCATTCTTATAACCTCCAATCATTCTTACATCAAAGTATATTATCTTTCTTTATATCCAACAAAATGTTTTAAAGAATTACCAGAATCACCTCTGCAGCGATTGCTTGGATTAACTGACTTTTCCTGAATTCTTTTTAGTTTTTATAACTCATATTTCCTCCAACATGGGGGCGCAGAGAAAGATTTCCATTAAGTTCATATCTCTTCTTGCCTCTATGGTAAATCCTCCTCAGCCGCTAATGTCTTTTTAACAACGTCTGAAAACGCAAAACTCTGAGGAGCCAAATAATCTCTCGCTACATTGGTTTATTACAGAGGCCCAATTAATTTTCCTTACAACCCAATCAGACGTAGTGAGCTGGTACATAATAAGTGGAACCAGGGAGAGATGGTTGCAGATATTACTTTTACCTACTGACATAATAAGAGCTCTATCTTTTAATAACAGACGCAATAGTTGGAGGCAGCGTGGCTTTATACACGCTGGTCCATTGTGTTCACTGGTGGTCCGTGTTTTTTACTGGTTTAATCTCAGGCGTCTGCTTTGTTAAGAGCTGGCGTCTGAGGTTTTAATTGACATCATGGATGATCGTTGGGTGAAGATGGCATTCAGAGTGACTTTTGTTCTTTTTCTCTTTGCAGATCTAATCTCAAACATTTCAAAGTTTCATTTATTAGAATTTATAAAGCCTTATGAGCTTTTATGTTTTACGTAGTATTTGATTAGGAAAGCACAATAGAAACATAGAAATGTGTTGCCAGATTCATGCTTTTCTTCGTCCATATTGTGGGATCTTTTGATGCTTTATCATTGCACACACTAAGAAAAACTAAAGTAATTTAAATTGAACTTTATTTGATATTCCCAGGGCACTTATCACAGGATTCCTGTATATAGAATCAATTTAAAGGAGAAGTCAGTTTATATTCCGAATTCAAGCGGTGCACCGACGATGTGCTGGGCAGTTTTCATCACCCTCTGCAGCGCCTTCCGTTCGGCGACAGAGCAGTTCCCGTACCAAACTGTAATGCAGTTGGTGAGGATGCTCTCAGTGGTGCAGCGGTAGAAGTTCGTGATGATCTCTGAGGACAGGTGGTTCTTCCTTAGGGTCCTCATGAAGAAGAGGCGCTGGTGTGTCTTCTTGATGAGTTTGGAGCAGCTGGTCGTCCAGGTCAGGTCCTCTGAGATGTGGACTCCCAGGAACTTAAAGCTGTCCACACGCTCCACCGCTGTCCCCTTGATGTGGAGGAGTGGATGTAAGTCAGCGCTCCTCTTGAAGTCCACGATGAGCTCCTTGGTCTTCTCAGTGTTAAGCTGCAGGTTGTTTTTGTCGCACCACTCAGCCAGACGGTCCACATCCTCCCTGTAGGCGGCCTCATCGTTGAGGCGATCACCGTGGCGTCGTCAGCAAACTTGATGATGGCGTTAAAGCCATGGACAGGTCTGCTGTCGTGAGTGAGGATAAAAGGCCATTTTATTGTCGGTAAGGTTTATCACAGGCACACTCAGTAGAAAGAGACTAGCCGCCATCCTCTTCCCGAGGCTGTCGTTCTATTGGCTGGAAAGGTTGCTACGGCGACGACGATTAGATCCAATCTGAGAGAGAAGTAAAAAATAATGTGCAAGCAGAGCCTACGTAGAGTTAGCTTGCAAGTATTTAGTTTCCGAGGAAGTCGGCGGTATTGTCGCGAGAAGAGAAGGAGGCAAGCGAGAGGAAATAATATCTGTGCAAAGCATTAAATCTGAGAGAAGAAACAAAGATTTGAGAGAGAAGAGAAAAAATTTAAGAGAGAGCGCATGTTTTGAGTGTGAGCATTATAAGTTTTGAGTGCAAGAAGATTAAATTCTTTTCTCAAATTGAAATTATGTGCTCTTGCATTATGGCAGGATAATTCTCCCATAGGACCTTTTATTTTGCTGCAAAGTCTGCATTGCGTAGCTTAATGCAAACCAAGAAGCGTGGAAGTCTTGGGTTTCAGGTTTTCAAGCAACATCAACATTTATCTGTTTAGAGAATTTACAGCAGAGAAGCAACAACCCAGGAGAAGTCGGCTCGGAAAAACAGAACACAAAAAGACGACTGGGATAATTGAGATCTGGATGAGGTTTACAGCAGGAGTCTAAACTGAACGGTGAAGGAACATCATTACCCTGAGCTTCTCCCACAGAAACCAGAAAGCAATCATGAAAACACTCCGGGGGGGATTTCCTCTCGCTTCATATATGAACAGCAGTGGAAAACATAAAAATTCAATCAGCAACAAGTCCTGTTGTGTAATAGCAACTCAGCTCTGTTGTTCATCATAAATATAACCTTTTTTATCTTAGTTGATTCAAACAAATCTTACCATAAAATGAGTATTTTATAAGTTAAATATATTGTTTTATTAATATCCATTAAGCACTGCTCTTGGTAATTAAAATGTGAGGCAAAGGGTCCTGCATTCAGTAGTGTTAATTTTAGCAGCCATTTTAAAATTTAGTTTCAGTCTTAGTCCAGTTTCAGCATCGCTTGTTAGTTTTTATCACATTTAGTCGACATCATCCCATTTTTTATTTAGTTTAGTTTTAGTTTAGAGCTAAGTCGGCATTTTAGTCTTTATTTTGGTCAAGAAAACATAATTTTATTCGTTTAGTTTTAGTCAACAAAAACGGCAACATTTTAGTCTAGTTTTAGTCAGGATATAATTTTAACCTTTTTACTTTTTTGGCAGCAGATAATATTTAACATTTCCTAAAAGATTATTTCACATTTCAACATTTTCTCTCATCTTTTTGATAAAAAAAACACAATTTTAAGGAACACATGCAGACATGGAAGATGTTCTGACAATATTTGCATATTTATATAGAACATTATTAAGGTTCAAAGACACAAACACAAATGCTTGCATTAAAACAAATAAAATACACCTGACAAAGGAAACAAATAAATAAATTCTTTGTTTTTTTTCTCTTAAAATAAGACACTTAGGGCCGGATCTATCAAAAGGTTTGCGTGTATAAAAAGCGTAAGCTATTTCACTGCGCACGCTAAAAAATGTACAAACTGATCTATCAATGTGCTAAATAGCGCCTCTTATCCATTTAGTACTTTTTCTGCAATGAA
>JAGKQL010000010.1:223905-234753 GCA_018398635.1 Cyprinodon brontotheroides | reverse complement strand
CCGGTGAGTGTACATTTACTTCATTACTGAACTTAAGTGCTTTTTTAGTATCTTGGCTTTATTTTTATATTTGAACTTTTACTGCACTACATTTCTATGAAGCTGCTAGTTCCTTGTTCCCTTTGGCTCAGCTTACATTTTTAATTCACTGTTTGAAGGGAAGTTGTAGAGAGAATTACACAAAAAAAAATGTAAGAATTAAAAAAAAATTAACAAGTACACATTTTTTTTAAAACCTTTTAAGTACAAATACACAAACTCTGTTCTACAAGTTGCACATCAAGATTTTCTTATATTCTCAGTTTTGCTCCAGGTCCAGAACTGTTGTTGCAAAATGATTTGTGCGTTGTAACTTTGTTTTGTTTTGTAATTGTAGAATTTTTTTTAATCTGTTACAATTACTAAAAAAGTTTCACCTCTTCAAATGCTTGAGTACAAGCACACAATTTGCATTTTGTGAGTTGAACATCAAAAATATCTTTCATTCAATTTTTCTACAGTTGATCTAAAATAAATGGTGCAAAACAAATTCAAACACGTGTATTAAAATCTTGAAAAAAAATTTAAAAATGTCCTTAACACAAATCCAAATCAATGAATACAGCTGCATGAATCTGCTGCTGTGAGTCACAAATTCAACTTAACAAGCTACACCTTCATTTTCACTTTTGACACAAATGTCCCACTGGTAAAAATGATCTGGGACTTTTTGGTAGTACCCTTGATCGGACAGCAGGGGGCGCTGCCTGCTCGATCAGGCTGTACCAACCAGAAATGTATATATGGCCTATATGGTCGGTTATCCCTGTGAGAATTAGTGTCAATTTGAGTAGATAGAGCTGATCGACTTCACTCTGCCTCAATTCCAACCTACTAAAAGTGAAATTTGAGATGTGTTATGCAGGGATTAAAGCAAAAATAATCCTGACCCTGTACAATTTCGACACAGTCAAGAAACTCATATATATTTTTTCATTAATTTCATAAATTTTTATGGGATTTGAGGGGTAATACCGAACCGAAAACCGTGGCGAGGAAACCGTAAGCCGAACCAAACCGTGGATTTTGTGAACTCGTTCCACCCCTAATCTACACCTTATGGACAAAGGACATTCTTTGGAGGACCAGAAAGTTCACATTTTGGACAAAGAAGACAGGGCGGTTAGAGAGGAAGGAAGCCATCAGTAGCTACGTTTACATCGACGCCAAAAATTTCCCCGATCCGATCCAAACCTTGGTTGATCGGAAATTCAAAATCTCCGTTTACATGGACACTAAAATGAAATGATCCGATCATGGCGGTGTGTATACATGTACTGCTGCGTTGGATCAGATTAAATCTTTTAAGCATCGCAGAGAACTTCCTGCCAAACTTGGCAGTTCTGTCTGCGCCTGGTTTTTGGGAGGCCTGACAAACGATAGCGCGAGCGCGGCGGAAGAGAAAACGGAGAGGAGGAGGAAAAAGTGCTTGGCAGCGAAAATGTCCGAGAGAAAAATGTAAGGAATGAGCGATTGAACCGGGCGTGGGGAGAGCGAGTGGGCTGTGGAGAGAGAAAGAGGAAGAGGAGGAGGATAAATTCCTGCTTCCTGCAGCTTTAAATGAACTTGAGTGTATAAGTCGGCGTTCCTAGACTCCCCCGCCATGTTGTTCTACAGCGAGCGCGAGAGCGACGGTGGTTTCCTGTTGTTGACAAGGCGAGGAAAAACGTCACGCTGGCGTCGCACACATGCGCAGTGAAGATTATTTTACTCTTTAGATCCGAATGGGTGTTTACATGGACGCCAATCAGAATGGCGATCGGCAAAAAACCACCTCTCTCTTTCGGAATTAAATTTATTTCCTCGATCGGACCTAATCGGATTAGAATCTTCAGTCTGACATGTTTACATGAAACATTTTTGATCTGATCAGGCCTTCAACCCGATTAGTTGTGTCCATGTAAACGTAGCTTATGATAAGAAAGAAAAACCAACCTTAAACAGAGGGAGTGGACTCAGAGTTCAGCTTTAAAAAATACTACAATGCAGAAAATATGCAAATTGAACCTGACAAACAAGTCAGGAATGGGGCGGACCCCAATAACAACCCCCCTTTCAGAGACAATACCGATATTGGATATTACAGGCCAACAAAGAACCAAACAACCCTCATTGCACACTGAAAACATTATCTAGAAATAAGTAAAAATTTCTTAAATCAAGTGTATTTTGCCTTAATTTGAGTAGGTAAATGAGATAGTTTGCCAATGGAATGAGCATGTTTTTACTCTTAAAATAAGATAATTGATAATATTCATTTGAAATAAGACAATGCAATTGTGTTTTCTTATTTTAAATGTAAACTGTCTTTGTTCCATTGGCAAAATGTCTCTTTTACCTCCTCAATTCAAGTACAAATGCACTTACTTTAAGAAAAAAGAAGTTATCTAGATTTAATTTTTTTCCAGTGCAAAGGGGTGGACTCTTTCGTATGTTTCAATTTGCATGTTTTCTAAGCCAAACCAAGGCTTTGTTTTTGGTCCACTCTATAAACCAACGTGATTTCTGACATTTTGAATCGGAAAAAGCTTCCTGTTTGGGAGGCGAAATGCCTTCAAACTTGGAAACAAGGTGGATTGTTTTTTATACAGTACTTTTTTGTTTTTTCTACATTTAACCCATGCAGTGGCACAGTGGCAGTGGGCTGCCATTGTGCGGCGCCCAGAGAGCAGTGTGGGGTTAAGGGTCTTGCTCAGGAACCCAAAGTGGAGGCTGTGGGGATCAAACCGAGTACTTTCAACCTTCTCAGAGCACAAGCGACTGCTCTAACCTTTAGACCAACACTCCACATCAATAAATAAAGCCAGTTTCTTTCTTGTTTCTGTATATATTCTAAATGTGGAAAAAGATAAAAGACGATAATCTTCTTTGAAAATGGGAAAAACAAAAAACGTTTCAGCATCGACTCAGGTTAATTTTGAACATGAACAGCAGCTCCTGTTCACACGTCGCCGTGCTTCTAATGTGTGTTTGAAGTCGAAAGACCTTTGCTATCATTTTGTGGCAGAAGAAAAGCACAGAAGCCAAATAAAAGAAAATAACAGCGCCGTTAGAGCTGCTGTTCTTTGCCATTTGTCACATTAATCTGGACAAAATGGGCTCAACGGATCCACTCCTCTTCCACAAAATCTCTCCTTTTTACCCTTCGCCCTCCTCTCTTCATTTGTACTCTGCACCAATTTGTCTTCCTCCACAACAAATAGCACTCTCCAAACTTTTTCTACCCTGACTTTCTGCCTACTCAAATCATTTTTAAGAGGGGAGTGTTTAGGCGAAGTGCTACTCTTGCGTCCGCCGAGCCAAAGCACTTCCTGGATTGAGGGCTGCTGTCAGCGCGTGCGGCAGAGATTTATTGTTTACATCCCACCCTGACCTTAAGTGTTACAGGAGAAAGGTAAGGGAGAGGAAAGATGAATTGAAGGAGGAGTGAGAGAGCCTGGTGGAAGGCGGGTAAATTTGGTGTAGGAGGAACAGCGATGAGGTGGTTATTCTGGTTTAGACCATCAGAGGGAGGCGCGTGATGGATACGGCGAGGCATAAGGGACCCTCGGCAGCATATTCTGTTTTCTGCTAAGGTCCTGCAGTGTTTGCCTCATACTGACCATCCTTTCTGTTTTCTTTTCCTTCACTTGTGTCACATTGTCGTTCACCTTTATTCACCTGCATTACCTCACAGTAACACACAGACAAGAGCAGGAAAAGTGTTGCATAACCAGACGCTCGTTATGTCGGCCAGGAGGAGACATTACAAAGTCTAACATCAGTTTTTCATTAATAATGAATTCCTGCCTCACATTGAGTCCTAACTCCCAGATACAGTATTATGACGCCTTCAACTCCAGTTATTTTGCTAATGAATTCATAAAAATTACACCAAGACTGATGTTCATTGAAAAAAAACATTTTCATTTAGTGTTTTAAATATTACACACAAACACAGGTTTGTTGTTTTACTATAGGTAGGAAGGTCCATGTGTTTCCTCCCATTGACCGCCATCGTTTTTCAGTCATTTTAAGCCCTTTCTATGCCCTGATCCTGACAATAATCCCAAACTTAACCATTACCAGTGCAGACTAGATCAACCTAACACTAAACTAAACCCAGTTAACACCTTAGCCGTTAGACTGGAACAAATCGAAATCTAGATAAGTATTTTTTTTTCAAAAAATAAGTGCATTTGTTCTTGGATTCAGGAGGTAAAAGAGACATTTTGCCAACGGAACAAGACAATTTACATTTAAAATGAGAAAACACAATTACATTGTCTTATTTCAAGTGCATATTATCTAATTATCTTATTTTTAAGAGTAAAAATACTCATTCCATTGGCAAACTATCTTATTTACTCTACTTAGAATAAGGATAAATACACTTAATTTAAGACATTTTTACTTATTTCTACATAGTTTTTGCAGTGCTGATCCTGACAATAATCCCAAACTTAACTATTACCAGTGCAGACTAGATAAACCTAATACTAAACTAAACCCAGTTAACACACTGGAAAAAAACAAAATCTAACTAAGTAACTTTTTCTTAAAATAAGTGCATTTGTTCATGGATTGAGGAGATAAAAGAGACATTTTTCCAACGGAACAAGACAATTTACACTTAAAATAAGGAAACATAATTGCATTGTCTTATTTCAAGTGCATATTATCATTTACCTACTCAAATTAAGGGTAAATCCACTTAATTTAAGACTTTTTTTTACTTGTTTCTAGATCGTTTTTCCAGTGCATGCATGTGCATGCATATTTCTATGGGTATGCTAGCCTGATGCGGTATGCTGAGCTGACAAAACATCGGCCCTGTCCTCCTCCCCTAAGTGAGGAGGATGTGATCTGTAAAAATCAGCCTGAAAGAATGATATTTGATCAATAAAATTTAAAAATAAAATATTTCTTTTAAAAAAGAAAAAGAAAATATGAAAAACTAATTAAAAAAACAAAACAAAAAACAACCCTGAAAAGTTTTTTTTTTTTAACATGTTTTCAAGTTTTTATTTCTGGATAGCTTTGTTTTGTTTTGTTTTATTTCCTTTAGCAAAACATGTTCTTATAAATCTTATAAATCAAATCCAACTAAATTGTCTCCATAGCAGCCAAACCAGTGAACCTAATAAAGTCTCCTCTGCTTTATTGTTGATCCAAACAGATCGTCAGTAGTTAACTCTAAATAGAAACTAAAGGGGAATTTAATTCAAAGGTGCCGAACCTTTAAGGCATAAACTCTCCCTCATTGCAAATCTCATTTAAACACCAAACAGTGCCTCACAGCGAGCCTCTGCTGCAGAAGTTGGATTTTTTTCCTCCTATCTGCTATCTTGCTCCAATAACAGATCAGAGGGCTCCTAACCTCATTTGAATTTGAAGTAGACTTAAGTGTTTTACTGCGTTTGCATATCACTCAGATGGAAGGCCAGGATGATAAAAGAAGGTGGGATACTGTGAGGGCAGAGGCGTTTTTAACCTCTTATTAGCCGCATGCTGTTTGCTTTATATTCTTCAAGCTCTGAGATGAGTCAAAGAAGCTCTCCGTCTCACACGGAAAATCAAACACTGGGTCCAAATCCAGGATGTTTTATCTTTCTCTCAACCAGCTTCCCAGAAACATCTTTATCAGGGGTTGAAACGGCGGATCCTGATGCTGAGCGCGCTACTTTGGAGCTAAAGCTGCAGCGCAGCATGATGTGCTGCAGCCTCCAGAAAGCCAGAAAGTGTCCCACTGGGGTGAAACAAGGCAGTCCCACTTTCTGCATCTGAATATTCTCTCTTTGCTCGCTGAGCCAACGCAAAATGCTTTGGGGAGAGTTGGAATGAAAAGTGGGCCAAAGTGTTTCTAAAACAGGCAGTAAGAAATGCTGTTATCGTGTAAGTGGGTGTTCAGAAAAGTAGGGACTTAAAAGAAAAAGGGTTTTATTTCTGCTCTGAGTTTTTATTTTTATTTCACAGGAGTAAACCGGGTAGCTGCATCGCAAAACAATTTAAACCTAAATGAGTATTTTTTTCTTAAAATAAGTGCATTTTTTCTTCAATTGAGGAATTAAATGGAAAAAAGCAATTGCTTTGTGTTATTTCAAGTGCATATTGTCTAATTGTCTCATTTTAAGTGTAAAAACATTCATTCCATTGGCAAATCATGTGATTTATCTACTCAGATTAAGGAGGAAATACACTTTATTTATGAAAGTTTCACTTATTTCAAGATTTTTTTTGCAGTTTGAACGTTAAATGCAGTGTTTTAAAGACAGAAAAAATGTTGAGAACTCAGTCAGATAAATAAACTTAATGTTTGTTATTGTGCTCTGATATGAAGAGTGAAGAATGTCGATAGGATGTTAATATGTTATATCGTTAGACTAAATTGAAAAAATATAACTGATTTCTCACTGGAAAAACGATCTACAAATAAGTAAAAATATCTTAAATTAAGTTTATTTACCCTTAATTTGAGTAGATAAATATGATTGTTTGCCAATGGAATGAGTATTATTACTCTTAAAATAAGATAATTAGATAATATACATTTAAAATAAGATAATGCAATTGTGTTTTCCTATTTTAAGTATAAATTGTCTTGTTCCAATGACAAAATGTCTCTTTTACCTCCTCAATCCGAGAGCAAATACACTTATTTTAAGAAAAAATGACTTATTTAGATTTCCATTTTGGTGCTGGTCTTACACTGGAAAAATACTCTAGAAATAAGTAAACATTTCTTAAATTAAGTGTATTTACCTTTAATTTCAGTAGGTAAATGTGATTGTTTGCCAATAGAATGAGTATTTTTACTCTTACTGCGATTGTGTTTCCTTATTTTATGTGTAAATTGTCTTGGGAAAATGTCTTCCTTCTTCTAAATTCAGGAACAAATGCACTAATTTTAAGAAAAAATTACTTTTGTAGATTTAGATTATTTCCAGTGTGACTCATTTCATTCACCTGCCTATCTCCGCCCAGTTCTCATTACCGCTCATCACATCCACCTGCTTCTGCCTCTATTTAATCAGCCAGAAAGATGACGCGTTGTGAATCGGCACTTTATAAATAAACTGAATTGAAACTGTCTAAGGCTACGTTCACACTGCAGGCCTTAATGCTCAATTCCGATTTTTTTTGTGAAATCCATTTTTTTTGCGTTGCTGTTCACATTTCCAAATATATGCGACTTGTATGTGATCTCCTGTGCGCAACTGTCCATTTACAGCATAAGTGTCCTGCATGCGCGCCAGTAGAGGACGCAATGACTTCACAGGCCAGCGGCGCTTTTTTTTCGAAGTAAACATGGAGTCGTAGTGCCCGGCGCACATCTAGCGATCTTTTCCAACAATAAAAAACACAATCTTTCCAATAAGTTTAAACATAAATACTAGGGATGGGCGGTTCTACAAAATCCACGGTTTAAGGTTCGGTTCCACGGTTTTAAATTGGTCCACGGTTTTCGGTTGGGTTCGGTATATGTTGATTGTTACAATCGAAAATCTAAAAATTTTTATGAAATTAATGAAAAAATCCCAAAAAATTAATCAATTGTAATTATTTTTAATGATCAGCGGAAACCATGGATCATTTCCATCATGTTTTGCGGGGAAATGATCCATAGTGATATTTTACTACACACCGACTCACGGCTGCTTAGCTTCTTCTTCTTCTTGTTTACTACTGGTGGTTGGCTTTGGTGCTCCAGTACCGCCACCTTCTGCTCTGGAGTGTAATAAGCCGCCTATGAGAAAAGGAGCAGCGCATGAACCCGAGCATTTAACACATGCGAACGAACCGAGACAGTCGTATGGAGCGGTTCGGACGGTTTCAAAACCATTCCATCCCCTAATAAATACTGCTCTCAAGCATCATCGTCCGGGCCATGGTTGTTGTTTTCTTGTTCTTGTTGCTTCTGCGTAGCAAGATGCATAATAGTGACCTTTGTCAAAGGGTATTAATGGCGTTCAGGTAAGATGAATCAATTCAGGACCACATAGCCAAGTGGCCCATTTTGGGTGCCATTCGTAACTTCTAGTCCGCCCACAAAGCGTTTGAGGTTGGGAAGTTCGGTCTGGCATTGCTCCATAGTAGCGCCGAGTATTATAGCCCACTGTCAGGCGATCCAATCAAATTGTCAGGGCGGGCTTTTATCTGCGATGATGGACAGATGATCAACAGTAAGCGTAATCAACCACGTGACCAAAGCACGCTAGGTAAAGAGGAACAGAGTAAACGCGATCAAGGCTCATCTTCTTATTCTAGAATTGAGTAGGGACTACGTCCAGGCCAAGTGGCCTGGGTCGTGTTGGAAAAATCGGATCTGTGTTTTCAGACTACCATGAAAAGATCTGATCCAGGTCACATATGGGCAAAAAATCGGATTTGGGTCACCCGGGCTGCAGTGTGAACGTAACCAAAATAGTTGTAATGTCTCCTGAGGGCAGGATACCTTATGTGTGTCCTGTTATTTACCAGGCATTTTGTTTTATATTTTATCCTCTTTTACTCCAAACATTGTTTTATGTTTTTTCTATCTCTGTGTCCGAGTTTTTTTAAACATAGAAATAGAAATATGAATGCACGAGCGTATAACAGCAAAAAATAGTAATTTAATTGTTATTTCCTGTTGAGGTAGTTTAACCCCCACCCCCACCCCCACCCCCACACACACACAAAATGCAAAAAAACAAACAAACAGTTTTTTGCAGTTTTGACAGAAAAAAACAAAAACGTATACAGATTCAGCCACATGATTTAACTGCTGTGATTTGCCTCGATCCAAACCAGTGAGAAAATAATAGAGTTTTAGTCATGCTAATCTATACATATACTGTATGCGTGTGTGTAACTATTTATGTGTGGCCCATTAACAGCTTGCAGAGAGGTCATTTGGCTGTTGACTCCGGGTCCCTGCCTGGAGCGCTTGTATAATTGCTTCTCTAATTAGTCACTTTAGCTAGCCGGTAATTCATAGTCACCTTCAAGTATACTCTTCAATTAACACGCAGACAAGCATGTGGTGCGCACTATATACACACGATAGGACACCGTCTCTTTCCTATCACTCCCTCATTTCCATCCTTTCTTCTATTTTTCTAATTATAGGCTCTCAAACCTCCGGTTTTAGACATCAGCATTGAGCTGGTTGAACTGTTTTTACACGCCATGCGGTTTTTCCACATGTAACCAATATTCTGGCCGACTTCAGCTGTTCATGTATGGCGAGCTTACAATACGACACATGTACTAGTAAAAAACGGCTGTTTTCAACATGTTTAAAGCCTCTGTTTAATCCAATAGTGACAGTAATTTCTATGAGTTATTTTACAACCTGTTGTTCGTATAATTGTCGCTCATCCACCATGTATTTCTGGGCAGACCTGTCCACTTAAGAACAGATTTTCCTAGATGCACGATTCGGAAACGCCGACTGCACTGGTGCTAAAATGCTAAATGAATTCAGATGAAATGTCTTTGCGGAAGCATCAAACTTAAACTAGGTGTTACTGTTTGCCCAAATAAAGATGAAGGAAAGGGAGCTTTGAAAAGGAGTTAGCACTGGAAAAACGATTTAGAAATAAGTAAAAAATTCTTAAATTAAGTGTATTCACCCTTAGTTTGAGTAGGTAAATGAGATATTTTGCCAATCAAATGAGTATTTTTACCCTTAAAATAAGATAATTAGATAATATGCACTTGAAATAAGACAATGCAATTGTGTTTTCTTATTTTTAAGTGTAAATTGTCTTGTTCCGTTGGCAAAATGTTTACCTCCTCAATTCAAGAACAAATGCCCTTATTTTAAGAAAAAATAACTTATCTAGATTTAGATTTTTTGCACTGTAAAATTTGCATAATTCGTAATCATCCCTTATAGCCTCGTTTACACTACCATCTGAAAACCGATCCGTGCTGAGGTTGGATTAGTTAACCGTGGCGAGCTCAGTTCCTTCCAATCGTTTACATCCCACGCAGGAACGGTTCCTCGCCTCCTAGTGACGATCTACGGTATCTACTACTCTCTACACTGCAAAAAAATTAAATCTAATTAAGCAATTTTTACTTAAAATAAGTGAATTTTTTCTCCAATTCAGTATGAAAGTGAGACACTTTGCCAATGGAACAAGACAATTTACATTTAAAATAAGATAAAACAATTGCATTGTCTTATTTCAAGTGCATATTATCTAATTATCTTATTTTAAGAGTAAAGATACTAATTTCATTGGCAAATCATCATATTTACCCACTCAAATTAAGGGTAAATACACTAAATTTAAGAAATTTTTACTCATTTTGAGATCATTTTTGCAGTGTACACTGCAAAAAATGTTAATCTAATTAAGTAAGTTTTGATTAAAATAGGGGATTTTATTTCTTGAATTGAGCAGGTAAGTGAGACACTTTGCCAATAAAACAGGACAATTTATATTTAAAATAAGAAAAAAACTATTGCATTGCACTTGTTTTAAGTGCATAATATCTAATTATCTTACTTTAGGATTAAATATACTCATTTAATTGGCAAATCATCTTATTTACCTACTGAAATTAAGTTCAAATACACTTAGTTTTAGAAATGTTTTACTAATTTATAGATTATTTTTCCAGTGTAGAGGGAAAAAAGCAAACCAATATGGCGTCGCCCGTAACATTAATGGAAGTTTGAGGAGAATCAGGTGAAGAAGGCAGCCTTTGGTGAATTTGGCTACTGGAAAGTGGCAGAGGTGGATTTAGGAAATTTGGGGCCCCAGGCAAAGACAGGCAGGGGGCCCCTCTGAATTGAGAAGAAAAGAAAACACATAAACAGCCCCATTCTCCAGA
>JAGKQL010000010.1:198601-214799 GCA_018398635.1 Cyprinodon brontotheroides | reverse complement strand
GTTACTAGCATGGGGTACCTAATAAAGTGGCCGGTGAGTGTATGTGTATATATATACCTCCGGCAGACCAATAGAAATGTTTTTGCTTCTCACACCAGAGGAAAGCCCGTCCCACAGACGTAAGGAGCATATGGTTTATGGAACACTATTAAAGAATGCAATTCATTACACTCAATGTGTAAAACATAAAGGAAATTAAAATTGATATAAAATCTGACATAAAAAAAAGATAAAACTTGAAAGAATTAATAATGTAAAAATTATTTGAAAAAAAAAATCAAAGCAAAACCTTAGAAAAACAGCAAAGTCACTCTAAAATCCTGTTTGATTTTGAACATTTCTCAAAATTTCATTTCTGATTGCATTTTTTTTTCATGCATTTCAAATGTGTTATTTCTGGAACAAAAATAATTTACAATATTTTAAAGAAATTCTCTCTTTTATCCTAAAGAGTAAAAAAACAAAAAAACAAAAACACAATATCCTGATCAGACATAAGAAATTACATTAGTCCTAACATCCTAAATAGCTAATTAAACTTGATCCCATTAGTATTGATCAAACCTGCAGAACATCAACCCTTAACAGGATTATCCCCCCTGGACTGCACTCAGTAGATCGACACACCGCCTGCATATAAACCAGCTGTGCAGCGTCATCATCAACAGGCCAGATGTTGTACCTCACTTCTCCATAACTGGGAAAAAAGAACTAAATTGATTAGAACTCCCATCTGCTAGCATGGTGTTAATAAGCAGATTGCGGCGCGCTCCTCATTAAACATGGAGGTTACCCAAGGCTGGGTGCTCAAATGCTGCCCCAGGTTACAGCAGAGGAGCTGAGAGAGAAGAAGCAGGATGAGAGGAGGAAGGAGAATCTGACAGGCAGTTTGGTCCAGCAGCTGATGATAAAACACAACGAGGCAATGTGAAAGGTTGAGCTTTTAGGATTCAGTAAGTCATTTTTTCTTAAATTTGAGTTTTTTTCTGGAACTTTGCAAATGGAACAAGACAATTTATATTTAAAATAAGAAAAACTCAATTACATTGTCTTATTTCAAGTGCATATTATCTAGTTATCTTATTTTAAGAGGTAAAATACTCATTGGAAAATCATTGCTTTTACCTGCTATTAAGGCTAAATACTACACTGGAAAAACAATCTAGAAATAAGTAAAAATTTCTCTAATAAAGTGTATTATTTACCCTTTTTTTGAGGTAAGGTAGGCCGAGATGATTTGCCAATGTGGAATGAGTATTTTTACTTTTCTTAAAATAAAGTATTTAAATAAACCACTTGAATGATTTAATCTGGCTATTTTCTTATTTTAAACATTTCTGTAATGTCTCTTTACCTTCTCAATTCAAGAACAATTGCACTTATTTTAAAGAAATTACTTGTAAGGTTTGGATTTTTTCCAGTGTGGCCTCGTGAGACCATCCTGATCTCGCGAGCTTTTCAAGATTTCACTCGCAGTCCAAGAGGATGGGTTAAATGCAGAGAGTTAATTTCTTCATTGTGAGATCAATAAGGTTCAATTAATATTCCTTTCAAAGCTAATCAGATTAATTTATATGTTTAGAAATATTAGAAAAGGCTTGATTAAATAATGTTGCACAGAGCACAAAATTCAACAAAATACAGGCTAATATGTCTTGATGCTTGTTTTTGACTGATATGAGGCCAGTTTTCAACTTCAACATTGGACCAGGACGTCTATAAGTAACCAAGATAAGCAACAATACGCAGCTCTGGTGAGAGAGATTCAGAAAGAAAAAAAACAAGAGCCAAACAGTAAAGCACACTGAATATGCCCTGGCTGGCTTCCATGTTGCTCTCCATGGTTTACTTTTCTAATTTCTGAGGCACTAATGACATCATCAACACTAACCTAGCATGATGACTCCACCAGGCATGCAGAAGTGGAGAACAGAGGCTATGCAGCTTGCATTGTCGTAAATAAGCCAAACGCAGATTGTTAGCGAGTGTACTCGGGTTTGAAAAACTTACGTTAACAAGCTTATTTCAGCTGATTTTATCAGTACTGGTGGATCACATCAGAGCAATCTGTTGTTGGACTGCTGATACAGTTAAGTGGCATGGAGATCCATCCTCCTAAGCACATTCCAAGTCAGGTGCAAAACCCCTGGTTCTTCTGGATTGATGGAGTCTTTTGTTGGGCTGTGTGAATAGCCTTTTGAATCATGTTGAGAGGTCTTATTTAATTTCTTTGGAATGAGTTCCATGACTGAATTGTAAATGCTTGGGTCAGATGCAACAGGTGCAATGTCGTGGCATACGTATGTGGCTCTCAAGGGTGCAACGCAAACAAGTTGGTCGACTAGGTCTGGTGTTCCCACTCTTTGACGACTGGAGCCGTTCCCACTCTTTGACCCGGTCAGCGAGCCGTACCTACTGCCACTAAAAGCCGATTGCTTGCGGGTTAAAACATTGGGAAAGGGCTAAAGACTTCTCAATAGATCTCAAAATGTCTGAAAAAAAAGTAAATGAAAAGTCGGGTTGTCTTCTGTGGTCAGAACATTCAGATTTCTATTCATTTCTTATTTCATATATTTATTTATGCTATTTACTCACTGAAAAATCTTTTGACTCAGACTGTTTCACCTGAAATGCCACAAAATGTCTGAGTGAGGGGTGTTTGCAGACAAGTCAAACCTATTCCCATAATTAGCCAGTTTCTTTCTCAAGGTTTATTCATAACATTTTACTGTTTAACTAAAGTGTCTGTGATTGGTTTTGATTACTTGAGGTAAGGAAAACAAAGGCTAGCCAGATCAGAACAGGGCTAATTACCATGTAATAAGAGCTGTATGATGTCCTGTTCTCTTTGCAAAGATGTAATAAAACACAAACTGAGTGAAATCCATCGTTCTCTGTTTATTTAACTGGAGTGAACAGTTGAATACTTTTCCCCACAGCACTTCCAATATTAGTCTGTTTTGTGATAACGTCAGGGCTCCATGTTAATCATTTCCTGATCGCCCGGGGCAAGTAGTTTTCATTGTCGGGAAGGTACAAATTTCATTGCATTTGCCCGCCGGGGGATTATTTATCACTCAAAATTACTTTCAAATCACCGACATTCGCTGAAAACAATCCATGAGCGTTGCCGGCGCCATTTTTGTTGTTTTGTACACATTCTCGTGTGATTTGAAAAAGCCGGGTGATTTTCCGCCAGATGGCGTGATTTCTGTCCACCTAGCGGTAATTTCGTTGTAGTTACCAAAACGACAAACAAGCTAGAAAGCGCTATCATATGGCCGTCCTCTATACAATGATGCAGGTCATACATTAAACTACTCTATTAATTTTTTTTTCTTTTTAGACATTGGAGAGGTGCATTTAAATATAGAGCTAAACATGTTAGATTGGTGACCTGTTATGTTATTATTATTGTCTTGTTGCTGCATTTATTTTGTCAGGGAAAACTAATCCTGAGTCAGTTAAAAGTCAGGGAATTCTGAAATGATGTCAGACTGTGGAAACCCTGAATAAAATAACTATAATGATTCCTTAGAAAAGTCACATTATATTAATAGTATTATCTTGTATAAACATACCGTGACTCAAAAATAAAAAGTTATTCATATTTGTGACATTGACTTCTGTCTAGGATTTATCTTAAGTTTTAACCTGTCAAGCTTTTATTTTTTATTTTAACATTTACAACTTATATTTTTCCAAGCACACAACAGCTTAAAGCAAAAGTTTAGTTTGAAAAGAAATGAGCAGGAAGGATTGAAAAGCATGTTAACACGTGTAATGTAGGCTGGAGTTCATTATCTGACGAATGCAGATACACAATCCAGGAACCTGGAAACTTAAAAATACTGAATTACAAAAAACATTTAAAAACAAAACATGTTTCATTGATATATATACAAAAAATTAATATTAAGAACTATATTTATCAAACATTATAATGGGTGGGTAAAAATTGTTTCTAAGCAAATGAATAGTCACTTGCCCAAAGGGCAAGTGCTAAAAATCCTTAACGTCAACCCCTGAACGTGTTAGCTTCCTTAAACGTGTCTGATTTTTTTCTCGGGATATTGACATTGACACACCCTCTCTATGTGCTGCTTTCTTTCAGATATGTGACAAGGAGTGGCATTACTACGTCATCAACGTTGAGTTCCCCGTGGTTATGCTCTACGTGGACGGAGTCACCTACGATCCCTACCTGGTAACGGACGACTGGCCGATCCACCCATCGCAGATTGATGTGCAGCTCACAGTTGGTGCCTGCTGGCAAGGTAATGATGTCAGAATCAAGATAATAAAAAGGTTTATTGCCAAGTGGTTTTTCTTTCGTTTTGGTTATAAGGTATCAACATAGACAAACATACAGCTGAAATAAATAAAATTGCCACTATATAATGTGGAATAAACAAATATACGAATATTATGAGAAGAGATAAAAAAATATCGCTACTTTTTAACAAGGAAGAGTACCATCACTTTTACTAAAAATATACAATAGCAACAGCATGAAATAAAAATAAATAGTAAAAACTTGTTATTTTATCTTGTTATTTTAACAGAAAAGGGTCGTGGGGGTCGTATTTATGAGGCTAGCTTGGTTCTGATCGACCACAGATGTGGAGTGAATTTTTTTCCATCCTTTTTGAAAGTAGAAAACGTCTCGTTAATATAAATTCACAAAAAATCGTAAATGAAATTTTGAAAATTCCTTTAAAAAAAAAAAACTTTCTCAGGGCAACTTTATAATCTTTTTCTCAGATTTAATTTTCACATTTTTTATTAAATAACTTATGAAAATTAAATTTGAAAAAAAAAGAGTGAACAAAGAAAATCCTACAGTGACCATATTTTGATTTCCAAAATGAGGACACGTCCTCCAGATGGATTCAGACAGATTTCTGAGAGGTTAATGAACATGAACATGCTTTATCATACCTAAATGGAACAAAAATATCTTGTAAAAACTACTAACAAAATAATAGCTCTCTTTCAAGTTACATAAATTAAATCAAATAATGTTCTAAATAGGACCTCTTCTGTATCAGCTTCAAAAAATGACTTAGTCTCAGCATCCTCTGTTTTTCCAGGACTAATAAATTACTCAGTAAACTTTAAGGAGCTCTCAGCTTTTTTTAGTTTTCCAGTGTCAATGGGAGTTTTGAGATCTCTAGCACCTTTATTAGACACTAAAACATGTGTGGCAGCTTTGAATACGGTGCTCTCAGCCTCACACTTGATGCGAAAAAATGACGCGAAAAAATGTCTTTTGCACTTCATCAGTGAAGCTGCACTTTCGTTTCAGGATTTTGTGTCCAATGCTGGTTGCTCTGCTCCGTGTGTGTGGGTGTCTCGTTAGACCCACCCACAAGGTAGCCCCTCCAGAATTACATCTGGCAACAACAAAGTACCGTAGAATTCTTTGCAAAGCTCGAGCCCATTTAAGCATATGATTATGGTCCAATAAAAAACAGTGAAAACCTGACATTTTCGTGACTTCATAATCCCCCTGCGGACGCCCCAGACAGAAAGTAAAAAGTGGACATGTCCAGGAAACAGGGACGTTTTGTCACCCTATTAAAACTATTTATTTTTAAAAACTATTTATTTAAAAAATGTGGGGGTTTTTAATTAAGGCACCATGGAATACATTACCTGCAGAACTGAAGGGAGAGTCAAACTGGGTCCTTTTTAAACATAAACTTAAAGACTTTCTATTGAGAGGTCAGACATGTGAACATTAATAATCTAACTGACCTGATCTTGTATCTGTGATGTTTAGTGTGTAATTTGTTCTGTTGTTTCTTGTGTACAGTTGTTTTGTGTAAAAGCCTAACACAGGCATTGAGAATTAGCCTTAGCTAAAATGTTGTAGTGTGTGACATGATTCATGAAACAACACACTTGTCCCTATCAGCCTAAACAAATAAGAAAAAATAATAAAAATTCCGTTTAAAAAATTTGTTTTTTGCTTAACGGAATAATAATGGGCTCAAAATGCACCCCATATGCAGCCTCCTGTCGCGATTTGGTGTTGGTTTGGAGGACCTGAAAAGCAGAGGCAAGAAGGCAGAGGCGAAGTTAGGTGGGTTTAATCACAGGTCCAGAGGCAGGAATCAAAAATCCAACAAAAATAACAACCAACCAGAACCAAGGAGACATCAGGGGAAACCAAACTCTAGGAGCCAGGGAGAGACGAGGTAAGCAGACAGACGCTAAGACGGGATCCGTTGCAAAACAGGAACTGGAAGATGGCTTTTTAAAGGGACACAGAGACAAAGAGAGGGCTAACGAGAGGATTGGAAACACGTGAGGGCAGAACAGAAAACAGAGCAAGGGAAAGAGGACACAAGAGGGCAGCAGAGGACAACAAATGGAAAACCTGGGTGACAGGAACTAACAAGAAAAACAACAAAGCCACTAAACACCAAAACAAGGAGCAAATTAAAAGCCTAATATCACTCTAAATAAACATAACAAAACTAAGACTGTGACACCTCCTGCCAGAGGGGAGGGTCTGAAACACTTTGTGTCCAGGGTGGAAGGGCTCAGGTGTCATTTTTCCAGCTTGCCTCCGAGTCCTGGAGGTGTACAGTTTTTGAAGAGAATGAATATTGCCGCCATCCAGCCTCTCTGCACAGCCAGTGATTCTCTGATGGTGAAGCAGAAGGTGAGGTTGGACTCAGTAATGGTGGAGTAGAAGTGCTCCATCATTGTCTCCCTTAGGAAGTACATCCTCTGCTGAGCCTGCTGTTTTTCTTTCAAATTTCAATCGCCTCACTTGAAACCAGAGAAGTTCAAATGAGAAAAAAAAAAAAAAAGTTTGGACTTGCAGTAAAAGTCAAAGTCATTATTTTAGTTTTAGGGATTCTGCTTCTTCCTAATATTAAAAAACTCCAAGATAATAACGCTGAAGTATTACTTTCAGGGAGGCGCTGAGTGTGGAACATGTTCTTTGGCCTTGAATGAACAATGTAATTAAGAAGAGCCCTTAGTCTGCCTTTGACAAACGACTGACCCAGACTGAGTGAAGGCCCGCTATTAAACTGTCCTCTAAACTGATAGCTGCTGCTAATTGGACATAGATATGAGAAAAGGGACTTTTTACCCCCCCGGTCCTCCCCACCATTGATCTGACAGACCAAAGAGCAGCTCGGTGGACGCTCTGCCTCAGATGAAGATATCCCTCTGCGTGAGAGCCTGAGCGGGTCATCTTTTGTGGCTTTCATCCGTGGCAGCCCCCCGCTCTCGTCCTCCCTCCCCGTTCGTTGGGTGAACACAGCGCTGCGTACTTTTGGGGAGATTAAAAGGGGCTCGAATTGAAAAGGGAGTTAAGAGAGTATTGCAGCTGTTTTACAATAAGGGACTAAGCCTGAGTTAAGAGTCATAAAGACACGACTGAAATCTTAACATAAGCCATTAGCCACAGCAGATTGCCTTTTCAAAGCGTTAAGCTGTTAGTGTCAGCCATATTGATTGCAAAGATGAGCTCATCTGTTGTCTGAGTGACTCCTGAAGCCTCTGCTCTGAACCCATTTTCAGAGCAGGATTGCCGGAGCGATTATCTCCATTTTCTAGTTTACTGGTTGGAGTTTTATTTATATAAATATATCAGGTGTAAATAAAAAGAATAAAAAAACAGCAGCCGATATAAAGTTCTCTCAGTAAATGGCTTGATGAAATGTGATGGCGGAGTAAATAAAGGATTTGTCAGCTCTAAACAGTACAGTGATAGTGTGTTGTATTTAATTCAATTTAATGATTTAATTTCATGGTTCATAACACCCAAATGGGTAGTGAGCATTGTCTAATGATAGCGAGCTCTGGTTGGACCACAGCCAATATGTTCGGTGTGGAATATTTGTTTTTTTAACCTGTTTTCCCTGAATGAGCTATTCTGGTTGAATGTGAGAGGATTCTGAGAGCATCAATCGGCCAGTTTGGAAAACCTGCAGACAGATCATGAACAGCAGCTGCTTATATGTAAGAGCTCAGCTTCATAATTTGTGCCTGAAGGAGAAATGCTTTATGGGCCAGGATAGAGATTTTTATTTTTGTTCCTTTTTGACAATAAATCGTAATATTATGAGCATAAACTCAAAATATTATGAGAACAAAGTCATACACTATGAGAATAAAGTTGTATTATTATGAGAGTACATTCCTTAATATGAGAATAAAGTGGTTACATTATGAGAATAAAGTCGTAATATTACGAGAATAAAGTGGTTACATTATGAGAATAAAGTCGTAATATTAAGAGCATAAACTCAAAATATTATGAGAATAAAGCCGTTACATTACGAGAATAAAGTTGTATTGTTATGAGAGTACAGTCCTATTATTATACGGCGGTAAAGCAACGTTAGCCCGCATGCAGGCCGGCCAGGGCTAACGCGTTCGCATGCAGGCCAGCTAACGCGGCCTGCCTGCGGTGCGGCCAGGGCTGGGCCATTAGCCTGCCTGCATGGCCAGGGCTAACGCATTCGTCTGCAATGGCCAGGGGCTAACGCTAGCCTCGCCTGCAGTGGCCAGGGCTAACATTAGCCCGCCTTGCGCAGTTGTGGGCTAACGTTAGCCTGTCTGCAATGCCAGGGCTAACGCGTTAGCCTGTTCCGTGGCCAGGGCTAACGTAAGTAGCCCGCTTCCAGGCCAGGGCTAACATTAGCCCGCCTGCAGCAGCCAGGGCTAACGCTAGCTCGTCTGTAATGGGGCTGGGCTAACGCTAGCCTCGCCTGCAGTGGCCAGGGGCTAACATTAGCCCGCCTGCAGGCGGGGCTGTGGCTAACGCTAGCCCGCGCATGCAGTGGGCCAGGGGCTAACGCTAGCCTGTTCGTAGCCAGGGCTAACGCTAGCCCGTATGCAGTGTAGCTGTGGGCTAACGCTAGCCCGCCAGTAAAGTACATTCAGATGAAAATTACTCTTTAATTAAAAACATTTATCATTTATTGAAAAGTACGTAATAATTTCATATTTAAAGAACTTTCAAAAGTTTGAATTCTGAATATGAGCGGACTTTTCCTTCAAAGATCATGGTAAGACCGGTAACAACATAACACACTATAATTAAACATTAATGTCTATAAAATAATGAACAAAACATTCAAAGAAGCGGTTGTCGTGCAATAAAAATTCTGAGCCTGTCGATTTGGATGCAGGCGGTGTGTCAGTGTGAGTGTGTATTTTTACACCTTCACTTATCTTCTGTAGGGGAAGTATCTTCCTGCCGCTCAGGCCTGAAATCAGAGGTTAAGTGCAGGCTGTGCTGCGTTCACACTCACCTATATTTACCCTCTGACCAGCTCTTCCTCAGAAGTGCGTAACATTTAGAGAAACACAATCATCTCACCACCGTCTTCTCCTCTCCTCAGTGTGTAATCGGGCATGCGGCTGCCACCCGTCCTAACATCCCGCGGCACTAAGCGTGCAGGCAGAGCGGCTGGTGATTGCATATGAGCACAAATTGAAACTGATATACCTTTATCCAAAGTAAATTGAATGAATATGGGCCCACAGCTGTAGACGCATTTATCCACCTACTCTAAATCACACTGAATGTGATCTCGCATTTCTCACTTATACTTAAGTAAAAGTCCTGTTTCCAGCTCAGCTGTGCTTCTCAGCTCTCATCTGTTTCTGTTTTTGGAGATGAATAAAAATAATAGAGTGAAGTTCTGTAGAGCAATAAATGGCTCCCAGTAAAGGGAAACGATCATCTTTATCATCCGTATCCTCTGTGTCTTTTTAATACCCTCATCTCAGCTTTCTGTCATTTAATCTGCTGTCGGAGACCTTAATAGATTCCCTGACCGCATCCTGAATTGATAACATCTGTCAGGGTGGGACTGAGGAATAGTTGGACGTCTTAAGATAAAGAACTTTGAAAGAGTTAGTCTAGAGGAGGGAGCAGGTGAAGCGCGAAAATAACGTCTTTAATGCATGAGATTCAATATGTGACCCTGGGTTTTTGTAAATGTGTGGATAGAATCTATTCTTCCTCCGCTCCCATGAGCATCCAGGTGTGGGTATCAGCCGCTACCTCAGGGGAAAGATGGAGGAGGTAGCCGTCAATTCACTTAGCTGATCGAGGGGGAAGTTATTCTGCCGACAAACAAAAAGAAACGGCAGAAAAAACGCGAATGATTCGGAATATGTGGTAAAATCCGGTACAACTGTGGCTGGAATTCAAAGATGTCTTGGATTTAGAAAACATTTTCCAAGGTTTCTGGGCTTCAGCTGTGGGAAGCGAATATTGACGACACTGTGTCTGTGCTCAGAGTTAATACCAGAAGTGAAAAGAAATGAACAGTTTTTAACAGCAGAATGAGGTCCATCAATACCCCCTCATTGTTTCAAACGGGTCTTTCCTGTTTAATTCAGTTATATTCAGTTTATTTATATAAAAAAAAAAATCAATTCACAACATCTCCATGCTCTTTATTGAAATAATTCAATCAGATCATCCAGTCAGATTGGGTCAAACTTTTCCATCCTGGGAAAACGAGTTGAAATGCAGACTTTGCAGGATTCCCGCCTCCTGCAGAAACATGCAACTACTCTAGACGTTGGCTTGCATTTTGTCATTGACTCTAAAGCAATCCCTCACACTGAGCATACATGCAGTGACAGTGGAGAGGAAAAGCTCCATTTAAACAAGAAGAAACCTGCACCAGAATGAGGTTCAGTGTGAGTGGCCATCTGCAAAAAGAACATAGAAGCACTGATCTATAAATACCTTCTATGTTAGAAAAGGTAACTAGCTCCACAGGTGTCTCTGTCTGGAAAAAAAAACAGGTTAAATAGATTTGCTCAAAGCTGGTTCCATTCCAAAAGGAATGAGAGAGATGCAATAAGAAAAGAAAAACAAAAGGTCCAACTCCATCATTTCTAATCGAGATGGCAGCAAGAGACAGCTGATATTTCTCTCCAGGATGGAGTCACAGCCAAACAAAGAACAGACCAGATGAACTTTTAACATTAGAAGCATTAGAGATTGAACTAACAGATTCTGCAGAGTGGGAGAATGGGGAGATAGAATGAAGCAGAATGATGAAAAAAGGGGTCCCTATGTCCTCCAGCAGTCTAAGCCTATAACTTGCAGAACTATAGAGATAGATCAGGATAACCTGAGCCACTCTAACTAGAAGCTTTATCAAAAGGAAAGTTTTAAGCCTAGCCTTAAAGTAGACAGGGTGTCTGCCTCATGGACTAAAACTGGTAGTTGGTTCCACAGGAGGAGCCTGAGAACTAAAAGATCTGCCTCCCATTCTACTTTTAGAAATTCTAGGAACCACTAGTAAACCTGCAGATTGAGGCGAAGTGCTCTGTTAGGAACATAAGGAACAATCAGATCTCTGATATAAGATGGATTTTTGGTTATTTAAGGCTTTATATGTGAGAAGGAGGACGCTGTGTGTGCTGGGCCCCTGGCAGCACAGAGCGGGACAGAAAGAGACCGAACAAACTGGTGAGAAACGCCGATTCTGTCCTAGGCTGCACTCTGGACTTCTTTTCTTCCTTTAGCACCTTCTTCTTCTTCTTCTTTGACTATTTGAACTCATGGAACGAGTAATTTTTTCCACTGTGAGATCAATAAAGTCAATCGAGCTACTGGCATTTAATGTATCAGTCCAGTTGTGGATTTGTTGGATGTGCTGGGAACAGAAATCTGATCCAAGCTTTCAGAACTTATAAGATTTGCTTCTCTTGTCTCGTCGCCTTAGTGTTTGTCTCCCTCACTAGCTAAAAGGAAACAAACACACTAATAGGCAGTTTGTCCCAATTTTAGGTTTAATGTGTGAATATCTGCGGCAAAGAGTTTCACACCATACGCCAATGAGCTCGTTAAACAGTTTTTTTTTTTTTTGCGTGATTTGGAGAGATTAAGAACAGAATTAATTGGCTGTGATGTTTGGATTCAGTTTTTGCTCGTCACTATTGCCTCCTTTTTACGTGCTCTCATTTACTATGCTGACCCAATTTCATTAACTGGATCGCTCCCTCATTAACCACTTTCTACTTTTCTGATTTTTGCATAACTGCTAGATCAAAAACTATGAAGGATTACATTAGCATGTTGGATACAGTATTAAATACCGAGCTCTAATGTGTCCTTGATGAGCAAAGAAACTATTCCGATAAGACGAAAGTCCACAAAGGGGAGTTTTTTTTACGATACAGGAAGTTGGTTTTTGACGTAAAACGCCTTCCCCTGTCAGTCATTGCTTCATTTTTTCTGATGAATTAACCGTTCTGCATTAAATCAAACCGACAGCAGAGAAGGGGAATGTTATATTTTTATTTTTAGTGCTCCAGTGGATTACTGCCAAAGAACAGCCTAGAAAGATGGAGGGGATAAATGAAAGGAATGCAAAGGTGACGTTTGATAGCCAGAGCTACAGTAACCTTTTAGCTAATGAATGGTTTGGAGTCTCCTCTTGCTGATATTGGCCTTTAAAGAGTTCAGAGGACAAACCTTAAATGTATTGACTTTTTCCTTACCTTTATTTAGCCTGAATTGAGAGGCTGAGTATCACTTGCAGCATCTCCCTGCTGCTTCATCACCGGATAAGGAAGTAAAACCTCCATTTGATCTTTAAGCCTTAAAGTCTTAAAGTACTTGATAGTTTTGCTCCTTTCGTTTTTGGGTGCTTTTACCCTGTGATCTTTTTATCATCTTCTTCAATCTCTGCTTCTCAAAGGCATGAGTTGAAAGCTAAAATACAGCCACGTTAGTTTCTGCTAACATCTTGTAGGTTTGGAATGGTTATTTTATTAGAATGGTTAGCACCAAGTTGCACAGCAGTACTGTAGCTCTCATGTCCGCCTGAGCGAATAAAAGAAAAGAAAAGAAAAAATCAAACAAGCTGCAGTAAATAGATAAACAGACGAATGGTTGGATTTTACCTGCATTCAGTTCTTTGTTGTTTTTTTTACTTGTATATTAAGGATTTGTATTTTTTTGTTCTTGTAGGAGGGGAAGTCACCAAGCCGCGGTTCACGCAGTACTTTCGAGGAAGCCTCTCTGGACTGACCATTCGACCGGGGAAGATTGAGAGTCAGAAAGTCATTTCCTGTCTGCAGGCCTGCAAAGAAGGATTAGACATTAACTCCCTGGAGAGCTTGGATAAAAGTATAAAGGTACAAACACTCAGAGGAAAACAAGTAATTCAGAGGTAATCATGATAAAATGTAATTAAGTTGGATTAAAGTGACCAAAAACGTTTGTCTGTATGTTTTACAGCACGGATTAATATTTCATAACTTTATGGAAGAAAAATTCATTCAAATCTGCCTTTTTTTTGTACACTGAATTTTAAACACTGAATTTTAAATTATTTAGGAAATCATATTTAAATGTCAAAATCATTCTGGCTTAAACATGTATATAAATGTATTCTTTATCAGATAATATTGTCCCAAAATGTAGAAAATTTCAATTTTTTTTAGAAAATCCTGTCTCGTGTAAATTTGTGTCAGTGGGACTGATTGCAGGCCAGATGTAGGTTACTGCCTCGCTACAGCGTCTCCATGAGACCTGCGTTTATTCTGAAATAACCGGTCATCTCAGTCGAAATCAAAATTTTTGGTCATAGCATCTTGATCTACATGTTTGCCGCAGCTAATATCGCAAAGAAAGGTTGAAATAAGAAACCAGAATCCTTTCCTTTCCCATTGAGTTAGATGTTCCAGTGTTCACGGGGATGGGCGTCGCCGGTGTTCGGCGAGCATGAGAGGCTAACAGAGAGAATCCGCGCAGTTAAGTAGGTGCAGGCTCAAAACACTGGGATGCGCTGCACCAAACCAAGTTTCTTTGCCTAAGTACCTTCTCTCAATATCTTATTCGCCCTTTCATCCTCTAAATAAAAAATGGATGGCGGAGGAGACCCCCCATCCTACCCACCTCCCACACTAAACTCTCCTCCTCTTGTATGTTTCTCTAAGTCCATAGCCAGTTTCCCTTGACAGCGTAGTTCTTAAGTCACCAATTTGAATGCTGCACTTGGTCCCAATGCAATTTCCCCATTAGGAACCTACTTCATGCTAATTCTAAGATGCTAACTGGTTAGCAAGATGCTTCACGACAAAACTGACTACAGCAAACTGCTTACAAACCTTCACTACAACAATCCCTTCCCTTGATGATAGACCAGTCGCAGTGGCTTTATTCACTGGGTATGTACGTGAACGCGGTTGGAACGGCCGCTTCCCTACGACTTTACCAGCCGAATTTTAAACACTGAATTTTTATTTGGTGAAAATTCAGCTGCAAAAAATGTGCCTGTAAATGACCTTTTGGTGAACTCTAACCAAAGAAATCTACACTCAATGCAGTTGAGCAGCTTCCAGCCAATGAAATTTGCTAATTTGGTGAGAAAAAAAAAGTTCCGGATCAAACCAAAAGCCTTGGCAGACGGGGGTGCCGAACTCGCTGTGATCGGCTCAGTTGTTTCACCTTATCCCATTAGATGACACACTCTAAAGGCTGTGTATAGTTGCTACCTGACGTTTTATAATCATCTCTATTTAACAAGAATCAGCTTCATCTAGCCAGGAACAAAGCTACGCCCAACTGTTGTGTCACATGACCTAATGAACTAATTTCATTGGCTAGAAACTGCTTGACTGCATCGACAGTAGCTTTCTTTGGCTTGAGTTCACCAAAAGGTCAACACATTTGCAGGCACATTTTTTGCAGTGTAAGGAATTCAATGTGTAAAAAAATTCTGTGCTTAAAAAAAAAAGGCAGATTCCAATTAGATTTTTCTTCCATAAAGCTTTGAATGCGCCCCTTTAAGATTAAAACGGAACAAAAGAGCACAATCTTCTTCTTAACTACACATTTTTCTGATTAATCTTCTTTTCTGATGCCTTTATCTACCAAACCTTAGCAGTCACCAAATGTTTGGATGGGAACAGGAATGATGGGATGTTAACTGTGACATTCCTCTTCATAACATAAAACCAGCTGAACCGTCTGAACTCTAGAAACATCGATTTTCGTTCCCTGAATCCTCTCAAGGTTAATATTTCTCACCGCTTTGAAAAGGCACCTTTTCTCCTCTGATTCATTCTCATTAACTAAAGGATGATCTAAGAGATTCTTGTCGTCTCTGTGGGAATAATCCTTTATTGCTGTGGTGGCAAAAAGAAAAGAATAGAGATAAAAAAAATAAGATTGATCTGAGTTACAAGTGAGATATGTTCAGAAATATTAAATCTTAGATGATTCATAGAAAGGCTAAAGAAGCTTAATGGTTCCTAACAGAGTCCAAAGGATCACCGTCCTGCAAATAGAAACCTGTGTCGTGAAAAAAACTTACCAAAAAATCAAATTCAGATAATGAGTTTTTCTAAAAATATGCATTTAAAACATTCGAGAAGATAAAAAGAGAGACATTTTGCCAAGGTCGAACAAGACACTTAGATATAAGTTGAAAACATGGTTAATTATTTAGCAGTAACTTATCTAATTATCTCATTTTAAGAGAGTAAATTTCATTCCATTGGCAAATTATCTAATTTACCTACTCAAATTAAGGGCGAATACACTTAATTTAAGAAATTTGTACTTACTTCTAGCTCGTTTTTGCAGTGATGCTGATATTTAACCAGAAATTTGCGTGGTGAGACGCCTGTTGGGAATTTTAATTATTTTTTAAAAGGTAGGGATGGGCTCCTTTTGGCATCAAGACAATTATTCTTATTGCCACCTTGCCAGACAGGACACTGTTAAAAAAAAAAAAAGGTAGGGATGTAATAAAATATTAAATTCAGGATTAATTGTTGCTTAGGGCCCTGGCACACCTTGCCGATTTATCCAGCTTATGCCAGAATCTCCTAAAACGCTGTCATACGCTGAACTTTCTATGTAATTTTTCAATTTACGGAGTATGCATAGAGTATTCACTGCAAAAACCATCTAAAAATGAGAAAAAATGCCTTAAATTAGGTGTATTTACCATTAATTTGAGTAAGTGAATAGGATAATTTGCCAATGGAATTAGTATTTTTGGTCTTAAAATAAGATAATTAGATAATATGCACTTGAAATAAGGCAATGCAATTGTGTTTTCTTATTTTAAATGTAAAATGTCTTGTTCCATTGGCAAAGTGTCTCAATTACCTCCTCAATTCAAGACAAAATACACTTATTTTGAGAACACAGCAAGCTCGAAATAAGTATCCATCCATC
>JAGKQL010000010.1:174570-195601 GCA_018398635.1 Cyprinodon brontotheroides | reverse complement strand
GGGCGGGTGGAGGTGCAGCGAGGGCTGCAGGTGAAGCGAGGCTGCAGGTAAACCGCCGGTGGCGTTAGGGCTGGCGGGTGGAACGCGAGGCTGCGGGTGAGGGCTGCGGTGGAACGCCATGGCTGCGGGTGGAACGCTAGGCTGGCGGTGGAGCGCGACGCCTTCTGATGTTTAAACCCTGAATATCTGTCTCACATGGCCTTCGATTGGTGCCTGTGCACTCGAATCAGTGGCACAATCATTAGCATACCTCTTCCAGTGATCGACGGATTCAGTGGCGCCGTCAGCTTGGGTTACCATAGCGACAATGTATGTTAACGTTTTAGCGCCAAAACCCCTCGAAAGCTACTGCTTGCTTTAAAAAGGCGCTTACTATCAGCTGTTCAGTTTTTTAGAGACTAAGTTCATCGTGATACAATCAGTTTTTAGTTTCTAAATCACAATTTAAACCTAAATAAATAAATACCCCTGAAAATGATCTTGGTGTCATCAATGGTAGTTAGAAATTGTCAATTAATCATTTTTCTTTTTAATGTCACGTTAGGGGCCAGACTAAAAGAATTTAGATTTTACTCTTGCTTGTAAAAGTATGTTTTTGTCAAAATGCTATTGTAATAAAGTAAATATAACTAATTACACCCATGTCTATGGATGGAAACGATCAAATTTTTCTGTTTTTTTCTGACATTTTAAAGTTTAAATATTTATTGAGGAAATAATGCATGAGTGAATTTTCTTTTGAAATGTTAGTTGAAGTACGAACCTGATTGAAATGTTTTTTAGACTCAGCGTGCGCTGATAAAAAAAAACGATCAGACAAAATCAAAAATACCTGAAATCGTGACTTAAAAATGTAAAGCTGCTTAAGAAATGAAGTTTTAAATTTCGCCAGATATCTGTCTCAGTGGTAAAAAACACGGTAAGATCCAAGAGGGATGCTCAGTTCCTCTTTCTAAGCTTGTTTATGACTCGGCGGTACGTTCTCAACATGGCTTCTTCTCCTCCCTCTGAGCAAAGCAGCGATCCGACATACAAAGAGCGGAGGGTGGATGAGGGAGCCGGTCTAAATCTACCACATGTGATTTAATTATTCATCAGAGTCTAATGGATTCTACTTAGAGTCCCGGCGAGTTCAGCGGCCGACGCTGTTAATGGAGCAGAGGGCTGAAACGTGGAAGGAGGTCAGAGGAGCAGAGGACGCCGTTTGCAGCAAAACCTAAAGAACTAGAAGCTCAACAAATGCAGATCAACCGTTTGGCTCATGATCCTGCTGCAGTTGACTCCCCAGATCTTAAGCTTGACTAAATTTAGGAGGTGGCAACGTAACGAATCTCTCAGAAGATCAAAGGGCCTGAATTTGGTGTAATAAAAATCTACAAACTAGAACGAACCGAGTGATCAGGCGAAGAGCTGAGGGAGCGGCGGTCTCATTAACCACAAGCTTCCACTCACCAGGAAGGACTGCTGGAGAGAGAAATCAGGAATCTCACAGACAGCTGGAGATCAGAGGCAACCCAATAAACAAGTTCAGCTCAGCAGCCATGCCTCAGCGTGAGCTGGAGCATCCTCTACCTCTGGAGTCTTCCTTCATAGGACGTTAAATAATGCAGATTCAAACATGATTCATTCTTATTTTTAAGCAAATCCATGCACAACGCTCAGATTTAGCTACAACCTCTTCTCCCTGTTTTATTATTTGCTTTTTTTCTATAAAAGATCCGCTCTGTTTTTAGCATAAATCATTTGCACAGAGCTGTCTGTCAAATCATTGCATTAATATCAAACAGGCGAAGAAGGTAACATCTCAGTGTTTATGCAGGCTGCTCGGCATCTTCAATTATGTTGCTCTTCCCTAAAGAACTGAACTGTGTTTTACGTACCTGGGAAATTTTTTGTTGCATTAATTTCATGAACTTTAATGTTTTTTTTATTTGGTGATTTTTGAAAAGACGTGTTTCTATCAATGTTTTTATGCACATTTGAGGCTCATTAGAAGCAAAATTCGAATAACTGAATAAATTCAACTAAAAGTTTCAGTTTCAATTTTTTTTTTTGCATTTGCAAAACATTTTTCATTCAGTTTTAATTGGGGGGGTGCAAATCTATTTCAGGATCATTTTTTTATTTTTTTTAAGGCAAGTCGAGTTTATTCGTAAACCGCAATTCAGTGCAAAGACAATTCAAAGTTCTTTACGTGAAAGGTATTGTGGAGAATTCTCGAGATTATTTTACACGACCCACCTTCTCCACTTTAAGAAAACAAAAAAATGCGAGTCCAAGAGCTGATTTCTCCTCGTGCACTTTATGTTTAAAGGTGCTGTTCTCATAGCTTATAAGAGCTTACTGTGTCCGAATGTCCGCCCTAACTCCTAAATCCCTCAATCACTATATAGAGCAGCGACTATATAGTGAACTTTATAGCAAACTGACCGTTCAGACAGATGATCACTGCTTTTTGCTCCGTTGGTCAAGTAACTCCTCCTCCACTGCGCGGTGCCTGCGCTGTCATGATTTTATTCAAAGATCTGACCCGAATGCAGAAAACCAAACAGAGAGACCAAGAGAAGGTTTATTGAAAACTGGTAGAGAAGGGTCCAGTGCTCCTCTGAACACTGGCGAACCGGGACTGAAAAGTGAAGGGGAAGTTCCAGTGGTTAGTTCAGGCTCAGTGGGAAATTTGAGCTTCAATTTGCGAAAGGGAATAAAGGCAACAGGACTCACTTTTCCAGAAAAGGTGTCTTTCTCTGAATCCAGTCGGTTTGGGTTGTTCTAGTAATAGACTTGCTCGTTGGAGGGCGGACAGGGTTTACCCAGGTTGAGCTGTTTCTTAGAGGAGCTGACTGCCACTTAGATTTCCAATGGTACTTGATCGGTTTCTTGTGGAGATGAATCCCCTGCTCAGTGAGAAGCTCAAACAATCCTTTGGGGAAAAGTAGATCCAAACCTCCAGTTTTAATCTCCAGCTCAGTTGAAGCTCAGTTGATCCTTCCAGGGGGAGAAGGTCCAAAACATCCAGTTAGGAGGATGGCAAACAAAAACAAGAGCTCTCCGTGCAAAGCATTCTGGGATATATCATCCTCTTCTGAGGCCTTCCTTTTCTTCTGATACACTTCATAGACACCTTTTCTCTTCCGACCCTCGGCCATTTTCCAAGAACCGCGGTGAGAAAGGTGAGCTTCAATGACTGTCTGAAACCGTAGCTCACTACGGATATACGCCTGAAAGTGCGCATGCGCAAAAAAGGATGGATAACGGGACAAGCACGTACGACGGCCTTACGTAAACGTATCACCAGAATGATTGACAGTTAGGAGGACCACTTATTTAGATGATCCACCCGGAAATAAAAGATTGTCCTCTGTCCCTTTAATTACACAATAAAATAGCAGAAAATAAAAGCAGAATAAAAAGCAAGTCAAGATGAAAACATGATAATGCTAAGGAGGAACTAGCAGCTTCCTGGAAATGGAGTGAAGTGAAAGTTCAAGTACTCCCCCAAAAATTGACTAATAAAAAAGTAAAGATACTCAAAAAGTACTTAGTTACTGTAATCAAATAAATATATTTTTGGAAGTAGTGTGATGATGGCCAGGCATGTTTTTATCAAAGACCAAACTTCTTTTCATATTATTAAAAATGCCTTTCTTAGTAGAAACAGTCTTCACTGACTGTCGGAAGAACGATGTAACATAACGCGTTCCAGAAGCCGCCCTTTATGCGAAAAACGTGAAAATTCTTTAGTTACCTCACAGATCAACCATTTACAATCAGATTTCTGTGCATCAAAATCAGGCATTTTTTTAGGCTCCCACCACACATTTTCTTTTGTATTATATTTTAAAATCTGCTTTACGTTAGGAAGATGAATAAAAACTTGTCTGAAACGTTACAACTTTAATGGCGACAAGCGTTAAGAAGTCTTATTTTTATGATGTTAACCAGTGAATATGATCAAAACAGCGGGCTAGGAGACCAAGGATGTAAGAGAATGAGTTGGTTGCAGATGGACACGTTTAGGGGAGGAGGGATTCCTTTTTTCCCACGTTTTAGACACGAAAAGGCTTAAACGTGTATCTGAAGCATTTAGCAGTGCAGCAGGCCATCTGCATGATGGCTACCAGCGTTTCGTCTAACTAGTCAACAACAGTTTGTGTTCCTGGCTGGCTCAATTTTGGTTTGGCTGGAAGAAACTAGAAACAATCTTTTAAGGTCAAACAGGTTTAAAAACCAGGAGTCCTGACCAATCGGTTTCCCTCTGTTCTCCAATCTAAAGTAGGAGGACAGAAGCTAAAGTGCTGGTTGACAAAACCAACCAACCCTCCTCCGGTTTCTCTCATGTGTTCCTCAGGCGTACCGAGCGCAGCCACTGTGGTGATCGTCATGTGCATCGCCGCCCTGGTGGCGGTGGTGGTGCTGGGAATATACCGCATCCACGTAACCCACCAGCAGGAGGTGAGGCAGGCGGAGACGGCCAAAGAGGCAGACGCAAACTGGGACCACTCGGCTCTGACGATCACTGTCAACCCCATGGAGGTAAGAGGAGGTGGTTTGAATGTCTGCAGAGCAAAGAAGAGTCTCTGCTGCTGAAGTTCTCAGTTAGTTCAAAGTAGTGATGGTGAGATGAAGCCTCATGAGGCATTGAACCGTTTGGGCTAATTGCTTCAACGATCCCCACAGTTCATGATGTGAACATGTCCCCCTACTGGTGGATTTCATAACTACATTTAGTAATATAATCTGTGATTTTTTGCAATTGTTTTTTTTCTCAATTTAGGTTCTCTTATTAATGATTGGTGTGTATAATAAAATCATTTTAAGGTTTTTAATGAGTAAAAGGTCTTTGAAGACATTTGGGGGGATTTACTATTAGGCATTACTAGGCAGCTGCCTAGGGCCACAAGTTCCTGGGGGGCCTATAAAATTTAATATGTATGGTTAATACAACTAATCCGTATTTCTGCACATTAATTATGTTTTTGATAAAAATCCTTTGGCTAAAATGCCATCAGAACGCTGATAATATTAAGTGTGTCTCAGCCCCCCCCTTCAGTGTCCACCATATTGGATCAGTCCATTGGCTGCACATGTTCAGAAAGGAGGCTCAAACAGACAGCAGCAAACCATTTGAAAACAAACCATGCAAAGAGCAGTGTTGCTAACTTAGCGCTTTAGTCGCTATATTTAGCCACTTACAGAACCCCTCTAGCACTTTGATTTCTAAAAGCTCCTAGCGCCAAATCTAGAGACTTTTTTCTGCTACTGGAGACTTTGGCGACAACATCTAAAGCAGCTTAACCCTGCTCCAGAGCAAGTAGATTTGTAACTCCGCCTCCTGCTCTCCTCTATCTTATTCAAGCGTCATGATTCATGCAGCTATTATTTCATCCAAATGAAAAATGGAGAACAGATAAGCAGATCATGGCTTGTCTACAGTGAAAAGAAGGACTAAGTTATTTACTTTGGCCTTTTGGAACACAGGAAGGAGCAATCAGCTAAGTGAGCTTAGTGCTTGGAAAAATCTTTCATTCCCTTTAGAGACAGCATGAAAAGTCAGCTGAGTACAAAACATAGAGAGTAAAAACAAGAAGAAAAGGGACAAGAAGAGAGGGACACAACCTAGAACAGATAATGGATGTTCATTCTATTAACATTTCTATATCTGGAGAAGGGGCTGTTCTATGTCTTCTCCATTCAGAGGGCCCCTGCCTGTCTTGCCTAGGGCCCCAAATTTCCTAAATCCGCCCCTGGTATAAAGTATTTAAGTACTGTTTTTCTCTCATTTTAATAGAGTATGTTCAGTTTATTTCTATAGCGCCAATTCACAACACATCATCTGAAGGCACTTTCCAGTTCACCAGATCATCCAGTCAAACTGATTCAAAGTTTTCTGTCTAAGTAAAACCAGTCCCTCACACTAAGCATGCTTGTAGCGGCAGTGGAGAGGAAAAACTCCCCTTTAAGAGGGCTGTTCCAGCAGAAATCCAGGTTCAGTGTGAGCCGTGCCATCTGCTGAGGACCACTGGGGTTCATTTCCACTGTTATGCTAACGATACCCAGCTATATGCCTGTCTATAAATCCAGATGAAGCTAATCTGTTACATAGGATTACAGGCATGTCTTAACGACATAAAAACCTGGATGACTCTTAACTTTCTGCTCCTGAATGCAGATAAAACAGGAGTTATAGTCTTTGAAAAAGAAGCTGATTAGTCAGTCACTTCATTTGAATGGGATTAAACTGATTTCAGACAATAAAGTAAAAATCTTAGTGTTATTTTTGTGATCAAGACTTCAATATTGCTCTCTCAGTAAACAAACATCCACACCGAAGAGTGTTGTTGTCACTGGTGCCACTTGGCTAAGGTAAACAGACTCTGGACAAAGCAAACAAAGCCAGTTGGCTTCAGCGGATTTCTTGTTGCATCTCTGCTGCAAATATCTGTATTTGCCAGATTTGTTTTTGCTTTGGTTGAAATAATTTTCAACTTCTAAACTAAACTGTCATCCTTTTTGGTAAAGGGATTGATGAGAAAATAAAACCTATAAATGAACAATAAGAATAACAAATGAGGCTCTAATTCTCCTGTGTTTTTATAAATGCGCACAGCTAATACCTGGGAATGTCTCTAAAAGAACAATAAATAAAACAAGACTTGATAAAAATGTTAAGAAAAGTCTTTTGATCAAAACCCAACTGCCTGATTGGACGTTGGCATGCTGTTGTGATGCATGCAAGCGTGCCACAACAGTTTGGCAGACCTTCACTTGGCTGATATGAAAGCACTCCTCATGTTTGTTTTGGGACACAGAAGAGAGTCATTAATCCACTAAATGTAAGACTCAATCACGTTTCAGCGACTACCACGCAGAGAACTGGCACCGCTAACTGCTCCCATCGGGACACGTTTTATAATCACCACATTACCTGCTTTGCTCTCAAAAGTACATCAGCGTGACAAATACAGCCGAAGGCAGCTATTTACATACGCTGTTTCAAAAGGCTGGTGAACTTTAAATCAGACTAAACTGTTATAAATATAGGTCATTTAATGTTAGCACGGTTATTTCTGTTTGCTAAATAACAAAATAAGGAAATCCCAGAATATGTGTGACGCAACGTCTCAGGTACGCTGGTTCCTTGAGCCAAATCATGAAATGAAATAAAGCAACAAAAACAAAGATAACAATAAATATTTGGGCACATTTGCAATGAGCAATTATGTCATTTTTACAGACTTACTGTTGGATGAAACCCATGGATTCAAGGAGCTTATTGCTTATTGGTTACCCTAGGGCTAAGCTTATCGATAAATGCATATTGATCGATATCGATAATTATTGAAAAGATTTGAAACCATATTTTATGTACAGCTCTGCCTGGACTTTTATGATGATATTGCTAAATGATTTCATTATAATAAAGAACACAAACACAGACTTCGAATTAAATATTTATTTAACCAACTTTTTTAACCATAACAGAATTGTTTTAAAGAAAAATAACTTAAGAGACCTGAGTTATGTTATTAAATACTGACAAAGAACAAACTAAAGTGACCAGAAAAGTGACCAAAATAAATATAACAAATAAATGCAAATAAATGAACCTGGTTCAGCTTAGTTTCCTGCTTTAACCTGAGTTATTACTTTGAAGCTTCTGGCCCCTCAGCATTTTTCTCTCCATTGTTAGAACTACGTGGGAAACCGCCCAGAACTGAAAATATATTTATATTTTCCCGAAGATTCCTCTGAGTTCACTGGTTCCCGACACATTTTCCAGATGACTGTGGTTTGTTTTTGGTTCGACTTGCCATGACCGAAATACTGCCAGACTGCCGAACTACAAAAACCTTTCTTTGAAACAATTTCCTCCGCCTCTCCTTGCTGCATCTTCATGTGCTCTGTGTTGTGGTTTGAGAGGGCGGCGCTTTGTGACGGCGTGCCTGGGTCCGCGATTGTGATTGGTTGGGAGGAAGCAGTGACTAGCATAAACCTACATGCTAGGCTACAATGAGAAGGAAGGAAAACTGCGTTTCTTTTTTATCGAACTTTTATCGACTCTCTTTTTTTCTATTGCGCCACACGTCTATCGATCGATATATATCGTTATTGAATTATCGCCCAGCCCTAGGTTACCCACATATGGCAATGAAATAAAGAAAAATAAGTTATTTATTGTCAATTACATTGTAATCGAGATTTCAGTTTCACCACAAACCGTTCATCAGATTCATTGGGTCGGGGGACTGATTTACTGAGGCTATGCCTGCCGCAGAATGCTGCTGTTGGCGCGTGTTAGGTTTATTCAATGATGATTATAAAGCTACTGTATGTGCATATGGAACATTGAAGAAATGAGTTGCTTCACTCTGTTTACTGCAAACTGTCATGCAACGGTGGTAGAAAATTGCTGATGTTTGTGCAAGGCTAATCACACTTATCGGGAGACCGCTCTATTCTGTGATTCAATCAGAGGAGCATTTTGTCCTATGACCTGATCATTTGCCTTGTCAGAAGAACGTTTTATTTTCTAACCCACCCCATGTGTTATAATCTGCAAATTAGGGCTGCAACAACGAATCAATAAAAATCGACTTTTAAAAAAGCGTTGGCAACGAATTTCATCATCGATTAGATGTGCCGCGCGATTAATGCGTCATCCGCCGCCGCCGCCATCACTGCAACTTGACTGAAACGGGGGAAGAAAAAAAAATTATGGCAGAGCGAGCCAGCGCTGCAGGTGTGCAGTGTTGCCAACTCAGCGACTTTGTCGCTATATTTAGCGACTTTTCTTTCCCCTCCAGCGACTATTTTTTTTAAAAAGCGACTAGCGACAAATCTGGCGAGTTTTTACGGTGTCACTGGCGGCTTTTGGAGACTCTTACGTGAAAGCATGTATCGTTCCTACTCTTGTCCTGCAGCAGCAGCTGCTGCCGTGAGGCGCCTCCCCCATCCCAACCCCGTTCTCCCGCAGGAATCCCTCTCAGCGCTGCAGTCAGAGCCGCAGGATGTTCCAGCGTCCAGACTGCAAATGAAGCGCGCATGCGCTGGGATTGACGGCGCAATTTGATCACAATAATTAAAATAGCCTTTATAAATAAATTAACTTGCAAATTATGAGGGCAAGGCTTTTAAAGTTTAAATCTTCTGGCAAAGATAAAGTAAAGAAGATCCTGCAATTTATGGAAGTAAAGCAGAATAAAATCCAGCAAGATCAGTAATATGTCAATTAATTATCTGCCACATTCCCATGTAAATATCTGTCTTTGGAGGATGTGTTTTTTAGCACCCCTAGTTCTCTCATTTTTATTCCAAATACAATTTATAATTTGAATCACAGGGCTATTTTTATCTCTATGGTTCAGTATTTTCTCAAGTAGCAACTTTAACTGCTATACTTTCCTGTCTTAAAAGGCAGAACTCTTCTAGTCTAAAAAAACTCATTTGTTGAAATGGGGGGGCCTATTGTTTGAACCCCTTAGGGCTTTAAAAACAAAAATGTCTTTTGCACCTTATGAAACAAAGTAGCCTATATTTGTGGATGTACAGCTACATTTCTCATGTAAGTTTGCGTAGTTTTAACACAAACATTTATTTTTCATATTGCACCAGTACAGTTAATGAGCAACCTGTGCTTGTGTGCTTGTTTATTCTGTCTAAAATGTTTATTTTTGGAATAAAAGAGGTTAATATAAAAAAAATTTTTTGTCCGATGGTCAATTAATGAGAAAAATAATCGGATAAATTCAGCGATTTTTAAAATAATCGTTAGTTGCAGCCCTACTGCAAATAAAAAGGGCTGTGCAGAGGAAGGAAGTCCAGTCAAGAGTAGATGTAGCCTTGAATGTAGCTCTCTCCTTCTGCAGAAGCCCGTTAAAAAGATCCACCTCTTCTGTGTGGACTCAGTTTCTCTTTTTATGATAAACTTACATTTTTTAACCCAACAGCGCCTCCTTATGGCGCTGTGACTGTGAGGCGGTTCCCTATAGCGCTGCCTTTATCTCTGTAGAAAGATAGGAGCCACATTGGGGACGGCCTCTTCCCTTTTGCACATTAGCTGTGTGTGTGTATGATAAAATGGATTAAATTTTTGTCCATGAACGCTGTCCACAGGCCATTGTCCTTATATTAATGAAATTATCCCATCTCACCTTTGAGTTCAACCACTGCAGCCAGTCTGCGTTCAATCGCCCCCAGCATACGGCTCAGCTCAGGTTCCTGCTTGTTCACAGCCTTTGTGAGGGCGTCAACCACTGCCGGCAGCCTGATCAATGCCCAAATTGCTGCCGACATCCTCTGTATTTTAGAAACATCAGGTATCTGAGATCAGATATGCGAAAATCCATATGTCTTTGATATCCTCCACTGATAACATTGTAAAACACACCATCCTCCAAGCCTTCCAGGAGTCCATGCTGTATCCCACGACGTATGTCCCGGCAGGACAGGATAGCTCCCCTTTTCCCTGTCTTCCTGTTGAGAAAATTTGAGAGACCAGCTGACCAGATCCATTGTTTGAATTCAGGTGATATGAAGAGAGAGCTCAGAAAGACAGTCAGACTTTGAGAGTCAGAACTGAAGAGCAAATCCACGCATAACAAAAAATTGATCAATTTGTTTGTAATAATGGAACAACAGCACGGATACCATGCAACCAAGATTCACTGTCATCAAGGCAGAGTGAGCTTGCTAAAGTTAAGACTTGCATCGGTCAACTCCGCTACTTCCTGAACTTAAAGCTGTACTTTTGTTTCCTGTCTTTTACTACTGGCTGAACTGATTAATCCAGGTGTGCCTGACCTCAGTAACCATGGTTAGATACACCTGGATTAATCAGTTCAGCCAGTAATGAACGACAGGTAACATGATGGCTGCCTTAAGTTCAGGAAGTAGTGAAGTTGTGCAGAGAGCCCATCGGCTAATGATCGGCTATGACCACCACAGCGGTAGAGGGAGCAGGTTGCTGGTGCTAGCTTAGCAGGGGAGCTGAGGAGTATAACGGTAGATCGGAGACGCCTGCCAAGCAAACAGCTCTGAAGGCAGGGAAGAGGCTTCCATTGGCCTTGGCTTAAGCCCTGTATAGGTTTGATTTTTCAAAACTGTTTCAACCCGCAGACATAGAGTTCAGACCCAAGAGACCCCTTTACCTCCAATTATTTTAAAATTATTTAATTAGATTATTTAAAACCCGATCCCAATTTACAACATATGTCATCTCAAGGCCCTTAAAATAGACAATTCAACTGGATCATCCAATCACATTGGTTCAAAGTTTTCCAAGGAAAAGCAGCTGGTTTTTAAACACATATACCTCGTTTTCACATATATGTGAGAAAACTCTCTATGACCCTTTTCCCACTGGCTGAAAACACCCATTAAAACCCATTAAAACCAGGAACAATCAGCTTTTATTGGCAGAGGGAACAGCTCAGTTATGCACATCTACCCGGGTCAAACGAATCTGCAGGCAACGGCGTTAAAAATCGCCTCAGTTAGACCAGCTATTTTCACCAGTGCTAAAGGAGCCAAATGCCGATTGTTAGTGCGTCAACCCATGTTTGAAAAACGCACATTTATGCGCTACGTTCAGAGGAAAAGAAGCTTATGAAAACCTGAACCTTTTGCCCTTTTAGACCCTGTTATCCACTCCTGAGATATCCTCCTAAGTCTACTAATAAATTGAGCAAAAACAAAGATATTCTCATGGTTAAGTGGAGGTTTTTGAGGACCCAAATGCAGAGATGAGGAGGCAGAGTTGACTTTGTAGATTAAACAAGTTTTTTTCAGGAAACTGAGGCAAAAAAAATAAAAAATAAACTGAAAACCAAAATCGAGGAGAACTTCAAGGAAAAACACACCTGAGGAGCCAGGAAACGACGGAGCAACAAAACAACGAGAAACCAGGAAACGGTGACTGAACATGAGGTGTATAAATGGGAGACAGAAACAAAGACCGGGCTAATCATCAGATTGGGAGCAGGTGTGGACAGAGGAGTCTAGAAGGGAGCTAGGGAAAAGGAGACTGCCACAAGAGGGCAGCAGAGGGCAAACAAGAAATGAATAAGAACTCAAATACAATGAAAAATAACTAGAATAACACAAATTTAAACCAATAAACTAGAAAACACAGAAAGACATGAATCAAAGAATATCTGAAAACTCAAAAAAGAAAACTTAAACAGAACCAAAAAGTGCAGAGTCATGACCGGTAGAATAAATAATAAGCCACCAGGGCGCCATGATTCAACCAGAAAGCCTTTCTATTCAACATTAATGAGCTACCAGCACATGCATTTATAGTCATTTAACTAAACCAATGACAAAATGTGTGTAACAATTTTATGTAAGATGTTCTTTTATGGAGTTATTATTGTGTTTTTATTAAATTTATGCAAAAAAAAGGTGTTCTGAAAGGGGAAAATAATTTTTCAAGTAAAATAAATATACTGGTGAGAACAAATTTTCTCAGTAAAAACTGATGTTATTTCAGACTGGAGAAAGAGTACTAAAATACTTTTTCATAGAATAAATAATTTTTTAAATAAACATTTGAAAAATTGATTTCAAAGGGAAAAAGTTCTCTAAAAAAATACTTTTTTTTTTTTTAAATCAGAGTGAAAACATTTTCTCTCAAAAATAGTTTACTATCTCCAAACTATATGGAGAACTGTTTTTGTTGTGTTTTGGTGAAATGTAAATCATTTTAGTCACCCTAGCTCAGATTTAAAAGTAAAAGCTTCCTCTGGTTTAATTTAGATTTTTAGATTTGAGAAAAAAATCATGTTTTGTGTCTTTTCATCACTTAATGCAGAACCTGGAAAACCGCAACACAGGGGAGGAGGAGGCCTGCGAGGAGGAGGAGGAAGAGGAGGAAGAGGAGGAGGAAGATGATGAGGATGACGATGAGGAAGAGGTCACTAGCGATGATTCAGATGACAGCGAGGAGGAAGTGGACGTCCAATTACCCAGGATTCAACGCTCGAGCTAGAAGCCCCAAAGATGGGACAAAACAACAATATGCTATTAAAAAACACACACATTCCCACACACACACACACTACCCCCCCGAACACACACACACATCTTCAACACATCTTCAATGAGATCTCACATCAGACAGCAGCAAATAACAGCAAAAAGGGACTTTAAAATATGACTTATTGTTGCCCCCTGGTGGCAGTTTAAAGAAATTACAGCCAATCAGAGAAATTATTGTCATTCCTGGAGGGAAAATACCTCCACTGCGTTTCTACAGCGTTCAGTGAGAACAGGTTGTATAAACCCACCATTTTTCAAATCGATCCACAAATTTCACAGTGAGATTTCTAATTTACCCCAGATTTAAAAAAAAATGCAAAACAGCCTTTATTTAAGATGAAAAAAAAAAGAAAATGAGACTATTTTTGGTTTGTATACTTATTATTTATCTGTCTTTATTCTAAGCCTGTACGGCTAAGCCAGGTGATTTTACAGAAAAAAAAAACATATTTTAAATGGTATTTAAAAAAAAATTGCAGAAAAAAAAAAGATCAATGTTCTGTTTCAGATGTCATGTCGAATTAGCAGCCAGGTCAACTTTCTGGGTTGCTTTCGTTGGGAATGGAAGAGGAGTCCTTGTACATTTTTATACGCTCCCTTCTTGTAAATATCAAGTGTCGTAGGTGACCCCCACCCCATCCTTACCTTTATCACCATCCCCTCCTCTCTTCACGTCTACACAGCACACCTTTTCATACTCATGAAAAAACTCTGATCCCTCAGTCTGCTAAACACAACCCACGTCTTCATCATTTTCCACCAGAACGGTTTCACCTTTTTGCTGCTCTGAGCTGGAAATCTGGAGAGAAAGCAGGAACAACTCAGAGGTTCACAGGAAAAAATCTAAATCTAGATAAGTCATTTTTTTTTCTTAAAATAAGTGCATTTGTTCTTGAATTGAGGAGGTAAAGAGACATTTTACCAATGGAACGAGACAATTTACATTTAAAATAAGAAAACACAATTGGTTTGTCTTATTTCAAGTGCATTTTATCTAATTATCTTATTTCAAGAGTAAAAATACTCATTCCCTTGGCTAACCATCTCTTTTACCTACTCAAATTAAGGGTAAAATACACTTAATTTAGTATTTTTTTACTTACTTCTAGATCGTTTTTCCAGTGTTTTCCTTTTAATCTGTTTAATTCAGGACAAAAACATAACAAATTTTGGAATAAGAAAATTTATTGAATATGCTGGTGAAGGTTGTCAGTCATCCAGGTCATAGTCTTTCCAAAAAAGTAAAAAAATCAATCCACTGGACTTTGTTTCATTTCAATTCTATTCAGTTTATTTCTATAGCGCCAATTCACAACACATACACTGGAAAAAATGGAAATCTAGATAAGTCATTTTATTCCTAAAATAAGTGCATTCTTTCTTGAATTGAGGAGGTAAGTGAGACACTTTGCCAATGGAACACGAGAATTTACGTTCAAAAGAAGAAAAATACAATTTAATTGTCTTATATCAAGTGTATATTATCTGATTACCTTATTTTAAGTGTAAAAATCCTAATTCTATTGGCAAATTGTCTCTTTTAAGGGAAATACACTTAATTTAAAGATATTTTGAGTTATTTCTAGATTGTTTTGCAGTGTATCATCTCAGGTCACTTTCCAGTTCACCAGATCATCCAGTGAGATTGATTCAAAGTTTTCTATCTAAGAAAAACCAGTTAAAGGCAATCCCTCACACTAAGCATGCTTGTAGCTTACAGTGGAGAGGAAAACTCCCCTTGAACAGGAAGTTGAAACCTCCAGCAGAACCAGGTTCAGTGTGAGCTGCCATCTGCTGAGAGGCCCACTGGGGTTCAAGGAGACAGAAGCAGGTATAAAAGAAATATACATAAAGAGGCAGACATTTCCAAGTTTGAAGAACTTTCAAAATGTCAGAAATAGTGTTGAGTTCGAGGCTTTATAGAATGGATCAAAAACAAAGGTTTATAAAAACATGCAAATTGAACCTGACGAATGAGTCCACTCCTTTGGAAAGGGGTCGTTCAGGTTCCTTGTTAGTAGTTAATAGTGCTGGAATAACAAAAAGAATGCAGCCATTTTTTGCATTTACTTAATCATATTTAGTTACTTTAACACAATTGTTTCTTGTTAGCAGGGAATGAAATAAAACAATTGTGTTAATGTAACTAAATATGATTAAGTAAATGCAAAAAATTGATGCATTCTTTCATGCTGTCTCCATGTCAGCCATAGGTAAGAGGGGAACTCTGAACTGCAGATTAAATACATTTTCATTTCAATGCTTATGGTTTATAAAAATTTCAAGCTCTAAACACTTTGTCCAATTAATCAGCTCAGAGAGTTAATTAATTACATAAAAGCGACACTAAATGATTCAAAGTTGATATTTTTAGTCATGTTAAACACATTTACCAGAGAGGTGGAGCTTAAAAAGCTTAGCAGCTAAGAAACAAGTTCAGGCTCACTGTTATTTGTTATTTAACCCATAAATAAATACCGGTAAAAATAAGTGTCCAGTGGAGTTGGAGTGACGTCCTGTCGTGCTCAGCTCTCATTTTTTTTTACCGAAAGAGTTCTCCTCAAACTGCAAAAGTTCAAAAAAAAGGAAAACAAAAAAGAGTTTTTTACTGAAGCTCAAATAAAAATGAAGTTTCCCTCCAAAATTTGACTAAAGATCTTTTGCTTTTGCTAAAAACATCAACGACACTGAGAACATTTAAAAAAAACAATTTTAGAAACATTATGGTGGAAAAACCTTGGGTCTGTTTAAGAGGACGTGCTGCAGCCTCTGCAGGTATCAGATCAGAAAACACGTTTGTTCAATGGTCACGAAAGCAGCGAGGATAAAAGATTATTTAACTTTCCCTAAACAAAACTTTAAAACCTTAAAATGCACCAAGTTGAATTCTGCTCAGTTTTGACTCCAACTGTTTCTGAGTTGAACATTTGCAGCTCTAGCCTGACACCTGGTGGCCAAATAATAAACTGTCCAGTACAAAAAAATTATTTCACTCCACATTTCTGTCCCAGAAACTGCATTAAATGAATTAAAACAGCTTTAAAACTCTTTCAGAATTTGAATTATATTTAAAATGTAAAACTAAATAAATTGCTTTATTTCTCCTACATTTACTTAATTATCTAGACATGGTCAACAATCCTTTAGAGCGTCGATTTACAAAGCTGAGAGATCTAAACATTATCACTATGAGACATATTTATGTGCTTAAAGCTATAAAAACACCACGAAGACACAACAAATGTATGGAAGAGGATTAGGGAAAACTGGAAAAAAAAAATTAAAGTTTAACTGATTTATTTATTTTATTTCAGTTTAATATGGGGGACTTAACCTCAGAAATCTGACTTTAATTTCATATTTCTGACTTTAATCTGATAATTCCAACTTTAACCCTCTGAAATAATATTAAAAATCAGTTAACTGTTTATATTTTATTCAGTGGCCCTAATTCCCCTCCATACAGAACCAAATAAATTGGTTCTTGCTGTTTTATTACTATCATATCAATGGTTAATGGATGTTTTAGAAATATTTTATTTGGGTAGGAGTTCATTCTAATAAGTTTTTCTGGTTCAGAGCCATAAAGTTTGGGATCCTCTGCTTTAAAGGGAACTTATTCAAACAGATTCCTGCAGTTTTCTTACGGTTTAATTGGCACAAATATTTAGAGTCGGCCTGAAAATACCCAAAGATGTCATCCAGGTAATCCGTCAGTCTGGCCTTGATGAGCTGCAGTAAAAGCTTTGCTGTTTCATAACCTTTAAACATCAGCAGCATAAAAATCTAAAGTCCTGCTTCCCTTCCAGAGACTTTATAGCCTTCAGAGCTGCAAGCGTCCCTTTCAGAGCCCAGCACTTAGGATGGGGGGGGGGGATTATGTCTAGAGCTGCAGGGCTACATAAATCCCATTTCATTTGCCTCCTCTTAAATCCACCAAATGGAGAATCTACCAGGTGCAGCTCTAGGAAAAGTGGAAACGAAATGAATAAATCAGATATTTCAGTTGGTCAGAGACCTCAGATGGGAGTCGTTTCACATCCAAGTGAAAAAGGGCATTACTCTTTGACCGCGGACATCCTGTCCGTCTGAACCGACTGATAACAGAGACACCAGAGAACCGTCAGACTAACCTTTGCAGATTGAACCGGTCGATCCGTCTCAGCGGCTCTCTCCGTATATTTTGGCCAATGACTGTATGTGTGCCGTAGGCTCTATTGTGTGTCCATGTAAAGCTCTCATATGATGTTTAGGAGTTCTCCTCATCGGCCTTGACCCCCCTGGTCTTGTGATGTCACCCCCTCCCCCACACCCCCAGTTGAAACTTTGGTGGTTTTTGCATCGCCCCAAGCCCCGGTGTTGTCCTGACGTTTGTTTTAGAAGAGGACGTTGGAATTAACATTGAAATCTTGTATAACGTGTACATTTGATTTTTCTTTTTTTTCTTTTTTTGGACTCTATGTTCTGTTTATTTTCCTTTGGAATGGTCACTACAGCACTTTCTGTAAATTGGCCAATAATAAAAACTTGTTTTTGAATCAAGCTGTGTGAGCTATAGTTCTTGCGTGTGTGTGAGCGTCTTTATAATGTGTCCCTGGAGAACAACGTTACTTTACTGAATGCATCTGATTAACTACTCTGCAAAAAATTATCTAAAACAAGTTTATATTTCTTGTATTTCACCTTAAGCCCATGTCGCACCTTTTAAATTTATCTAGCGTATGCCTGACGTCCAAGAATCTCCTAAAACGCTGGCATACGCTGAACTTTCTATGTATTTTTTAATAGATTTATAACGAGTCCAGAACTTCTGTCCAACTACAGCCTAACTTATGCGTAAAGCACGGCAGCGTAACGCCCATGAAATGATGCACAGGCAGGTGTCCTGGGGGGGCAGCAAGGGTTGGATCATGGTAGTGACCTAGGTGCTGTTTACTGCCCACCAAATAGGGGTGTAAATAATAATCGTTTTTTGAGCATAATTTTTGAATTATGCTCAGTATTTGACCGATCCTTGACCTTGCTTGACCGATCCCGGACAAGCCCCCAACGGGAGTGGCGGTCTAGTGGTTAGGGCATAGGGCTTTGAATCCTGAGATTGGGAGTTCGATCCCCCACTCCCCCAGACTGCCACTCTGGGTCCCTGAGCAAGGCCCTTAACCCCACACTGCTCCCCGGGCGCCGCATGTGGCAGTCCACTGCTCCCCAAGGATAAATTTCTCCAATGTGAGATTTAAGTGTGGTTTGTGCTACACGCTGTGGTGTCTAGATATCCACGTGAGGCGGGCGATGGAAGTGGGGCGCCGGATTTAGTCCGGACGACGGAGGGACATGAGGGGCCAAAACGGTGGAGATCCAGGTGGTAAAGCGGTCCCAGCGCTCACCTTAATTGCACTAAGTGCTCTTCTAGCGGGTCAAACTTCACGCAGTTGTTTTCCCGCAATTTCGGTCATGAAAACAAAACAAGCCGGTGGTGTACAAGTGGTGTATTCTTGAGTATCGAAAATAATCGAATCGTCGGGTCAGGAAATCGATACTGAATCAAATCGCCATGATGGATGTGATTTACACTCCTACCACCAAAAAAAGAAAAAAGAAAGAAATAAAGAAGGTTTTCAGTCGCAGCAGATTCAGATGAAGTCTGGAGGAGAACTGATGGTTTCCTCCTGTGAACCCCCTTTATACCAGAATTTTGAGCATGCTCAATTTATGTATGTCAACGCATGCCAGCGTGTTTCAACGTACTTCATTGTGCTCAAAACTTATAGAAAACGTACCCATAACTTAGACTTAGGCCAGCCTAAATACCCTTATATAACGTATGCCAGCATATATGCCAGGTTTTTCAGGCATAAGCTGGTCTAAATCATCCAGGTGTGACAGGGGCTTTACTTTGAGCATTTGAAGCAGGGGTGGGCAATTCCAGTTCCTGGGGGTCGGTATCCTGCAACTTTTAGATGTGCCTTGGGTTCAACGCACCTGAATCAAGTACTCAAATAATTGGGAGGACTCTGCAGGAACCGACTGCATACTGAGTAGGTAACTCAGCCATTTGATTCAGGTGTGTTGGACCAAGGATGGATCTAAAAGTTGCAGGATACCGTCCCCCAGGAACTGGAATTTCCCACCCCACCGACCTGATTTAAAGGCTAAAATGACATTTTTGTCCCTAAAGTAAGAACCTCATTCCTAACAGGTTATACCAGCAGGTTCAACATGATTCAGACAGAAAACTATTGACCCTTAAGCAACAAAAGACTTCAGTAACGCAGGAAAATATTAGATGGGTCTTATATTTGCATCTGGCTTGGAGTGAGCTTAGCAGGATGGGCCTCCATGTTGGACCATAATTGGTCCGACTGCAGAGGGTTAAAGCGCGAGACACCTGGACAGGTGAGGAAACGTAGACCGAAAAACTGAGCCAAACTCTGGTAAACTGACTGAAGTAATTTTTCTGCTAAAAAAAAGAAATGTTTGATGAATTTTCAAAATGTAAGGATGAGATGGTACCTTCTACCCCCCCATTGTTTTATGTACTTTGTTTTTTTGCATTTGGTAATAATTTAACTTTATTGATCTCACATTGGAGAAATGTACCTCTGTATTTAACCCCTCCCCTTTGGGGAGCAGTGGGCTGCCATTGTGCAGCACCCAGGAAGCAGTGTGGGGTTAAGGGTCTTGCTCAGGGACCCAGACTGGCAGTCTGTGGGGATTGAACTTAGAACCTCAGGAATCCAAGCTCTATGCCCTAACCAGTAGGCCGCCTCTCCCGCTGCACCTGATGTGTCAGCATGTGAATATCTGAATAAACTGAACTAAAAAAGGCACTTAAGGTTTAAAACAAAGTTTAGTCTTTTAACTTCAGTTTCCATGAGTTAAATATTCCAACTTTAAGAGGAAACACAAAGATACAGTGAAGAGATAAGATTAAATATCTTATCTGAATTTTTATCAGTTATTTTCTGTAAGATTTAATAATTAGTAAGAACTTACCCTTTATGCTGATTAAATTAAAAATATTTAGTTCTACTTATTAAATCAAAATCCTTTAATTCAATATTTGATTTACTAAGAAGTGGGAAATAGAAAGTAATCTCTTGACATTTATTTAATTCATCATTCAAATGTATTTTAATCAATCATTTAATACAACATTTAGTCATTTCATTGTGAATTTTACAATTTAATTTCACATTTAAATGATAAATAAATGTTACATATACAAGAGAAGAAGCGTTCCGGGTTCCAGGCATAGGGTGTTTTCTGCATTTAGGTTTTGCATGTTCTCCTTATCCATGCCTCGGTTCTCTCTAGGTTTTACTCCGGTTTCCTCCCACAGTCGAACATCGCAACATGGCCGTTGGGTTGGTGGCTAACTGACCACCTGTCCAGGGGGGACCCTGCCTCTGGTCTATAGACTGCTGCAGATAGGCACCGGCCCCACCAAGGGACCCTGCTACTATTTCTAAAACTTCTTGAGAGATAGGTCCAAGGATGAGGGAGGTCTGGTTGGTCTCACTTTTTAGATCTCCCTGATCACGCTCTGCGCCCTGTGTCCGACCTTTCAGACATTTCAACATCTTTTTCTGAATCCCACATTGTAGCATGGCATAGACAATTCACGGTTAGCAGTTTGAAGAACACCTGCTGGCTTCTGATGATTTCCTTTAGCTAACCAATGAGTGTTTGCGTTGCCTTCTATGACTCATCCAATCACACTAGTTTTCACTAGATGTGGGTGGAGCCAATGATCTGCATCGGATGGAGCACATGACGGGAAATAAAGATTTAGAAACATTAAACCGAAGCCAAGAGTAACGAGTAACGATTGTTTTAAAAATGTAGGGAATAGAAAGTACAGATACTGGTGTGAAATATAAATACCTAAAAACTGTACTTAAAGGAATAGTACACCCAAAACATGATTAGCCTTCATTTTCTACTCACCCCCATGCTGAACAACACTCTGGAGTACTTTTTTGATATCTCAAAT
>JAGKQL010000010.1:110627-174070 GCA_018398635.1 Cyprinodon brontotheroides | reverse complement strand
AGTAACGCAGGAAAATATTAGATGGGTCTTATATTTGCATCTGGCTTAGCAGGATGGGCCTCCATGTTGGACCATAATTGGTCTGACTGCAGAGGGTTAAAGCGCGAGACACCTGGACAGGTGAGGAAACGTAGACAGAAAAACTGAGCCAAACTCTGGTAAACTCTGACTGAAGTAATCTTTGTGCTAAAAAAAGAAATGTTTGATGAATTTTCAAAATGTATGGATGAGATGGTGCCTTCTACCCACTCCCCCATTGTAATATTTACTTTGATTGTTTGTGATGGGTAATAATTTAACTTTATTGATCTCACATTGGAGAAATGTACCTCTGTATTTAACCCCTCCCCTTTGGGGAGCAGTGGGCTGCCATTGTGCAGCACCCAGGAAGCAGTGTGGGGTTAAGGGTCTTGCTCAGGGACCCAGACTGGCAGTCTGTGGGGATTGAACTTAGAACCTCAGGAATCCAAGCTCTATGCCCTAACCAGTAGGCCGCCTCTCCCGCTGCACCTGATGTGTCAGCATGTGAATATATATCTGAATAAACTGAACTAAAAAAGGCACTTAAGGTTTAAAGTTCAAAGAAATTTCAACCGGAGTTTTAAATATTCAACCTTCAAGAGCGTAGAAAACAATCACCACCAAAGATATCGCATAGTGCTAGTACAAGATTTCCAACATCCCATCCCCCAATTCTTTCACACCCAGTTATATTTGATTTAATAATTGCAAGAACTTGCTCCTTATGCTGATTAAAATTAAAAATATTCTGGAATCAGGCCTCTCAGGAATAGTAGCATTCATGTTTTTGTACCAAGAAGTGGGCAAATAGAAAGTAATCTCTTTACATTTATTTAATTCATCATTCAAATGTATTTTTAAGTTATTTAATACAACATTTAGTCATTTCATCGTGAATTTTACAATTTAAATTCACATTTAAATGATAAATAAATGTTACATACAAGAAGGTTCCGGGTTAGATTCCAGGCATGGGGTCTTTTTCTGCATGGAGTTTGCATGTTCTCCTTATCAGCATGCCTCGGTTCCCTCTCTGGGTACTCCAGCTTCCTCCCACAGTCCAACATCAACATGGCTGTTAGATTAATTGGCTTCTCTAAAATTGTCATTAGGTGTAGTTTTAGGGTCTCTGTTGCCCTCGACTGACAGACTGACCACCTGTCCAGGGGGGGCCCCGCCTCAGTGGTCTATGCAGGGATGCTGCAGCATAGGGCCCACCAGGGGACCCTGCTACTATTTCTATAAATTCTCTGAGATAGGGCCAAGGATGAGGAGGTCTTGTTGGTCTCCGTCTCCCACGTCGCTCTGCATACCAGACATTTTAACATGAATCACATTTGTAGCATGGCATAGACAATTCCGCGTTAGCAGCGCAGACCTTTACTGGCTGATGATTTCCTTTAGCTAACCAATGAGTGTTTGCCTTCTATGACTCATCCAATCACACTAGTTTTCACTAGATGTGGGCGGAGCCACTGATCTGCATTGGATGGAGCACATGACCGGAAATAAATATTTAGAAACATTAAACCGAAGCCAAGGGGAACGAGTAACGTTTGTTTTAAAAATGTAAGGAATAGAAAGTACAGATACTGGTGTGAAAATGTAATGAGTAAAAGTGGGACGTAATGGAGTAAAATATAGATACCTAAAAAACTGTACTTAAGTACGTAACAAAAGCATTTGTACTTGTTTACACTTGACACCTCTGAAACATACCATATATATATATATATATATATATATATATATATATATATATATATATATATATGTTCAATATTATACCATGAAGAAAGAACAAGAGAAGCTTGAGAAATACCAAGGACTGAAGGAGGAGCTAGAAAAGATGTGGAAAGTAAGAGCAGCAGTGGTGCCAGTGGTAACTGGAGCACTGGGGGCTGTGACCCCCAAACTGGGAGAGTGGCTACAGCAGATTCCAGGTAAAACATCAGAGGTCTCTGTCCAGAAGAGCGCAGTCCTAGGAACAGCTAAGATACTGCGCAGAACCCTCAAACTCCCAGGCCTCTGGTAGAGGACCCGAGCTTGAGGATGACACATACCACCCCACGAGGGGTGAGAAAACAGTTTGTATATATATATATGTATGTGTATAATTTGTCAGCAGAGTTCCTGCTAATTGCATAAGCTTTCTGTGAACATTAAAACTCATCATGAATTATCTCCTGACAGTTTTAACGTTCAGATGGCTTCCTTCCTTCAGTTTCTAATGAAATGTCTCCATCTAGTGGTCAAAAAGGGGCTTGACAGCTTCACACTGTCATTTTGAGATCTGCAGGAAGAACCTGAACATTTAATCTACCAGTTGATTATTTCAGAGCAGAATTTCTCCTTCATCTCCAGTCAGAGATGCAACCCCCAAAAAAACTCCACCTGAATATTTTACAATTGATTTACGAGATTCTTTAAATTATCAATCCTTCTGCAGATAATAAGGGAGAGTAGAACGAGCACCTAAAGCCTCCAATCATTTGAAACCTTCTCAAATCTAAATTGGTGTCGCTGCCTTTACAGACGTGTCTGTTTTCCTATTGTCAAAGCTTAGATCTTATAAGCCTTTTCAGCAGCAAGGCAGAAAAATCAGGGCATGACTGAGGCTTCATTCCAGAGCAGGTTGAGAAATGCCCATGAATAATGAAGCAGAGTTTGCCTCAAACAGAAATAGACAAGCTTCATTCTGCTTACATTATTCATTATGTAGCTTTGCTGTGAGAAAAGCACAGGCTGGATTTACAAATAGCACTTTAAGCTCAGCGCCTTGAAACAAAGTTGTAAATATGGGATTTAACACAAACAGCTGTCTGTTAACATTTCTATTAGGAAATAAAAATAAACACCATGATTATGGGGGAGTGACCTTTGTTCCATTATTGTTTAGCAGAAAAGAAAAAAAAACTTTCTGAGTGAAAAATGAAAAGAAAAAATAAAGGCAATCAAGATATTAAGCTTTGAGAAATTTATTTTTAAAAAAAGGTTTTGAGAGTAAATTCAATGTTTCCTTAGTTTTTTGTTACATTTTATTTAAAATTTACATTTTTCAATGTTTAGTTTTTTACAGACTTCTCATCTTTTTGTGGTAGTTTAGATTTTTTCAAACATTTTTTGAGACTGAATTTAAAGTGCTAGAACTGCATTCTTTTCAAAGTATAGAACTAATTCTGTTCCATTATTATTCAAAGCAACACATTTTTAATGCAATTGAAAGATGAACACTTAAAAAACTTTTTAATCCAAAAGTGCTTTTTTGATGAAAACCAAAAAATAAATGATCAGGTTTTTTTTTTTGCTGTCTTTTGTTTGTTTTTTTTCATTCTAACACATTTATACGACAGAGTATTAGGGTCAGGCTAAATATATTTTTTTTCTATTTTGAGAATAGTCATAAAACTACTGGCGTATAAAGTCACCGTACCATTATGAGAATAAAGTCAGTAAAATTACTAGAAAACAAGTTGTATTTTATGACAACTCCTACCAGAAGCCCTTTCTTCCCTAAAATGAGGAATGTGGAGCATCATGTGGAAGTTCTACTTTAGCATCGGTTTGAAAATCCAGGGAAATCTTTTAGCAGCAGCATCAAACTGGGCAGGATGTCAAAGTGGACTCTGGTTGCTGATTGGTGGAGCTGGTTGGCCGTCATCTGATGGTCGGAGCTCCAAGCTTTCTTTCAGGAACAAACAGGTTGTGGTATGATGACTTTATTCTCATACTTTTATTATTATTGTCTTTTGCAACTTTATTTATTTATTTATTAAAAGGGAAAAGAAAAAGTTGAAGTAAAGCAAAAAGAAGAACCCCACAAAGTTACTTTCAAAACCTTTTTAATTTCTGGATTACATTTTTTTCTTCTGTTGTTTTATAACCAGTGTCTCACTGTGGGTGTGGAGGCTGGCAGCCTCAGAGTTGAGAACAGCAGAGTGGATCATGGGGGCTCTCTTCCCTCCATTAAAGACATTTCCTCCCAGCGCTGCGCTGTCCCGAAGCTCGCGACATCATCAATGACCCCTCACCCCCACCATGGACTGTTCTCCCCTGCTGCCCTCTGGGAAGAGGCTTCACAGCATTCAATGCAGGACCAGCAGGTTCTGCAGCAGACAGCTGAACTGTTGGCAAAAACTTCTAAATCAAATCACAGACTCGCACCATATATATTAATGCTCTGAACTAATCTTTATCGATGCACATGTTCACCATGTTTTTTTGATCACTTCTGCACTTTGTGGAAATGGAAATGTTCATTTCACTGCCAAGCTGCTGCTAATTCACTGTCGGAAAGCAGTACTATGGAAGCTCATTGCTAGAATTATTCCCTTATGACAGAAAGAAGGCCACGATTCACACCATCTATCATCCGGATGTGGGGACACATTTATTACAAAACCGAATTCATACAGCTGTCTTAAATACTTCATACATCCAGCAACGCGATCGTCAAAAAGTCTGTTATCCCCCAACCTTCAGTCCATCTGAACCAGCCTTTATAGTTTCCACATCGCACAACGTGAACTCGCAGAGATGGGAAGTAACAAAGTACAAATACTTCGTTTCTGTACTCAAGTAGATTTTTCTGATATTTTACTTCACTACTTATTTTTATGGCGACTTTTACTTCTACTCCTTACATTTTACACACAAATATCTGTACTTTCTACTCCTTACATTTTAAAAATTGTCTCGTTATTTTAGTTTTGAATCATTTCAATGGAGTTACCGTTATTATTTTTCACGCCATCAATACCAAATTCAATCTAATTGGATGGGAATCTACGTTGCATTTGACGCGACCACTACAAGATGAATCGAGCAGATTCGGGCGTGTATTCATTCGCAGCAAATCATTGCAGCTTGGTGGCGGTGTGGCTGCTAGCATTAGTAGCATGGACGCATCGAGATGATTGAAAATGAACACAACTGAGGAGATCTAGTCCTATTGGCAGACATCCATTTAAAAAATGTAGGCAACGGCATGAAAAAAGTGGTTTCTACTTTTACTTTTATACTTTAAGTAAATTTACAAGTCTGTACTTTGTTACTTTTACTTAGCAGTAAAAGAAGTTTAATCAGTACTTCCACTTTTTACCAGAGTATTTTTTAACACAAGTATCTGTACTTTTACTCCTCAAGTATGGAAAGTGAGTACTTTTGCCATCTCTGCGTAACTGCACATGCACAGGAATATTGTGTCGGCATCTTACTGGAATTCACGTGTGCTGATTTGCATCAAAGTCACTGCGACCCTCAAGAAAGGTTTATACAGATTTCTCTGTTTTTGCCAAACTCCTTCATGCAGCCTTGGAGACCATGGTGTTACTAAGGCTACGTTCACACCGCAGCCTGAAGTGACCCAATTCCGATTTTTTTGCCCATATGTGACCTGTATCTGATCTTTTTATGACAGTCTGAACGACACAGATCGGATTTTTTCAAATGCGACCCAGGCCACTTGGATATGTGGTCCTGAATCCGATCACGTATCTGATCTTTTCAAATGCGACCTGTCATATGTACGGCCAGGTCGCATTCATCCGACTACCTGCGTCATTGATACTTGACAAATGTTACTAAAGCGTTACTAATCTGCGTCCTACTAGCGGAGGCGGGAAAAACTAACAACCATGGCGGAAGATAACACAGAGAGCAGTCAATGGAGAAAGTGAGGTTGCTGACTTAATTCATATTTGGAAGGAAATAGCTCTTGATTCAGACCAAACTCGAAGGGTCTTACCGGAACCGGGGGATATTTGAAATCTGGCTCTCTTTCTTTTGATCTTCTTAAAAGATTTTTGTTCATAATATGCCTGCTCCTGTTGGGAGAAGAACTTAAAAGAAGGCAATATATATACGCTTCTTGTTATTACGAGTCATGTTTACTTCACGCCAAACACTGAGGGGCGCTTGCTACATGTGGCGTCAGCCCAGCGTCCTCGGATGCTTTATGCAGGACACTTCGATTGAACGGCTTTCAGTTCACACAGTAGATTACATGCAAGTTAAGCATATACTTGGAAGCGTGAACGGACACGAAAAAAATCCGATTTCACAAAAAAATCTGAATTGAGCATTAAGGCCTGCAGTGTGAGCGTAGCCAAAGACTCAAAACTGACCTTTAAGTTTTGTTGCTAAGTAAGTATAGGGCCATGTTGTAGGATATATTCTGATTCTGATATAAGACAATAAAACTGCTTCTACAGTACAAAACGAAATTCCGACAGTAAAAGTTGTCTAAGTCTTTACAAAAATGATGTAACAAAACTCATTCCATACATGACTAGATCAAGTTGTAAGCCAGAGGAACAGCTAAGCTGATTTTCTGTAGCAAAGGTCAGACGGTTGTGTGACAGTTTTACAGTAAAAAACTGAGGATTCACTCAGGAGTGTTCAGAGAATTTAAAAGCTTCTGAATCTCTTCGCTTTGAGAACAATATGTGGCCAATTTAGCAAAGTTTGGATCCAGCTGTAAGCACCAGGCTGGATGCCAGCCGGTGCCCCCCAGCAGCAGAGCAAAGAGAGCTTCATTAACATTTTACTGAGTTCCAGTCTGTAGGGGTGGAGGGATCTGCTGCTTACCGCAGTTCAAGCCGACTTTTACATTCTTCTCATGTTTTGGCTCCCCCCCACATACAGACAGAAGATGAGTAAAGAAAGCAAATAAACTATTTAAGCTTTCCTGTGCTGAATCAGTCTTTGGACTTTCCCAGGGTTTGGGTTTATCCAGTCCAGAAAAGAGAAAATAGGACATTTATACTTTACATGCTAAGATAAAATAATCTCTTATTTTCATTTTTATGTCAGCACTTAACAGTAAAAACAGTTAAAAAACTAACTACCCCTAAATAGGAAAACTGGTTGTGCACTTTTTGCTGTCAAACTGCTATTAATTGTTCCAGAAAACTTGAAATGAGTCATTTGCATCCCTGTGGAGGAAACCTTTGGCATATCAGAGGGTTTTTAAGCACAAATGGCCTTTTTTTTCTCGCAAAAGCATCTGAAAAGGGTTTAAGACCCCGTCCCACACGAAGACGAACCCCCGCCTAAACGCACAAATTTTTCACCAAACCAGCTTCTCATCCACAACGAAAACCGGCGTTTTGGGGTCTGTAAATCGATCTTTTTTTATTCAGCCTTCAGAGTGGGGGAAGATTTTTGAAAGCGCCGTTTTCAGCGTTTCCATCTTCGCCCAAGCGCATATTTTTTTAACGCGATCGTCGTCATAAGCGTCGCCTCTAAACGCGATGGCGACACAGTATCACAGCAACAATGGCGTACTGTGTTGAGATACGTAAGCTGTTTCTGCTACGTTACCACCCTGTCGGGGCTTAATAACAGAATCTTCTTCTTCTGGACTATCAGGAGGAAGAACAGAGTTAGCCATCGACCACATATAGTTCAGAACCTGAATTTCGACCCGGAACCACCAAAATGGACCAACTTGGGGCAACCCGCGGATAAATGACCAGGTATTGTATGCCCAACATTTAAAATTAGCCTATTTTGTTTTTTGGCACAACAGTTTCTTCTTACACGCGACCAAGTCACCCATATTTTTGCAGCGTTTCCTTAATGTGCATTAGGTGTGGGCCCGATCACATTTGTTACTACGCTCTCCGTCTTTTCACGACTACAAACGTTTTTGGAAAATATCAGCGTTGCGATGTTAGTTTTGACTTCGTGTGGACAGGGCCTAAATTAGGACTTCTTGATAAGGCCAATCTAAAAATCTTTAAGCTTGTCTTTGCAGAGCTGGAGTGGATGTCATAAAGCGGGGCCGGATGGACCCAGTATTCAAGGTGAGAAAGTCAGTAAGGAAAGTTCAACGTTTATTACCAGAAAAATAAAACAGATGGAACAGAACAAATGAGGCCTCAGCTCTGGCTAAGCATGAACACTGGAAAAAACTATCTAGAAATAAGTAAAAATGTCTTAAATTAAGTGTATTTCGTCTTAATTTGAGCAATTAAATGAGATCATTTGCCTGTGGAATTAGTATTTTTACTCTCAAAATAAGATAATTAGTGTATGCACATGAAATAAGACAATGTAATTGTGTTTTCTTATTTTTAAATGTAAGTTGTCTTGTTCATTGGCTAAATATCTGGTTTTTTTGTTTGCCGTTCTCATTTCCAAATATATCGCGACGTATGTGATCACCAGGTGGTAATGAACTGCAGTCATATACAACACTAAAACTTGATAAGAGGGCATAATGACATCACGAACTGGCGTTAATACTGTCTTTACGGAAACATGGATGGTATGAATTAATATAGTGAGACCATCCTGATCTCGCGAGGCTTTCAAGTTTCACTTTCGCCCAGATCAGTCTGGAACTCGTTAAAGAAGTTTGGAGCGTTCACCAAGCGAGCGTCAATCAGCGTTAACAGCTTTGAGAAGCGGGTTGAGGTGTGAAAGCATAGCGAAGCGCGACAGTTCAGTCTAAAGAACATGGCGGCTTCGGCCGATGAAACTAGCGTTAAGCGTGGCTATCGAGCAAGTTTTATGTCCAGATTACAGAGTATTTCTTCACTGAAGAAGAGCAAAACACTGCTCTGGAGGCTTTTCTCCAGAGGAAAAGATGTTTTGCTCTTCTCCCGACAGTTTCACCAAGAGTTTGATCTATCAATTGGCTCATATGCTTCGTTGATCTGTTAGTGCGTCGTAATAGCCGTTGATCTGATTGGTTTTATTTGGCCGTCTAACTATGCCAACATGGAGCCAATCCGGCTAACCAGTATTTTTAAGCCCCTTCCCAAGAGTACTTCAGCGAGGAAGGTTTCCAGATGGATATGTGGAGCAAATCCATCTGGCCGGAATCAGGATAAAAGCTGGAGCACATCTAGCGATCTTTCCCAACCATAAAACACAATCTTTTCAAGATTGTTAAACATAAATACTGCTCTCCCCGCATTGTCGCCATGGTTGTTGTTTTTCTCTTGCCGCGTCTTCAAGGCAAGACCCAGAATAGTGACCTTATTAGGGTATTAATGTGAAGTTCAGGTCAGATGAATGCGACCTGGCCGTTGAGATCAGAGATTCGTATCGGATTCAGAAGCCAAAGTGGCCTGAGTCGCATTGGAAAAAATGTATCTGTGTTGTTCAGACTGTCCTGAAAAGATCAGATCCAGGTCGCATCTGGGCCAAAAAAATCGGATTCGGGTCACTTCCGGCTGCAGTGTGAACATAGCCTAAATGTCAAGGTTTGGTTGAGGTTTTGAGGACCCAAACGCAGAGGCGAGGAAGCAGAGATGAGTTCTTGAAGATCTAATTGAATAACTGAGGCAGAAAATCCAAATATGGAAATACAAATTACATAGAACCGAAACTAGACAACTTCATGGGGAGCCAGGAAAAGACGAGGAACCAGCAGTGAGGAACTACTCTAGAAGGGAGCTACGGTAAAGGAGATCAACACAAGAGGGCAACCAAGAAAAACCTAAGAACCCAAACAGACCCAGAAAACACCACAAAATAGGAATTAAACCAATAAAACTAGAAAACAAAGAAAAACATGGATCAAAGTGAAACTGAATACTCAAAACAAAACTTAAACCTGGAGTCCCGTCCTTCTAAATAGAAGAATTGAACATTTATAAATACATTTACATTATAAGGTTATTAGGTGGCCCCCCTCCCTAAAGCGGGCCCGGGGTAAATAGTGTCCTAACGCATGAAGGGGTTTAATACAAGGAGCCTGTGCTGATCCTGAATGAACCTTTATTATCCTGGTTTCCAGTTTTCTTCTCCGGTTTTTCCGGCCAGAAAAAAAATGGAAGCAGCTCAAACAAGGACTTCAAACCAATCAACAGCGGAGAACAGAAAATACTGTTCTGTGTCAACAGCCAAGAGCTTAACTTGATCCTCCGATATGAAGAAAATCTGTGAAAACTCCTCCGGTTTCCATTCGGTACATTTACTCCCGTTTGGGAATGAAACGAATGGCCGTTTGTAGTTTTTTTAAATAGTTTTAGTGGATATTAAAGCTGCAAATGAGGCCATATTCTGGCTCCTCATCCACTGAAATGATGAATGAAGAACGGAGAGGTCTGGAAGAAACGCTTCTTACGCAGCCATAGCTGCCCTCTCAGAAATAATTGCTCTCTTTAGGCAGCAGCAGGGCTTGTCTTTTGTTTGGTCTGTAATGTTCTGACTTCAGTCAAATAAAGAAGCTGTTGATTTAAGTCCAATCCAAAACAACTAGAAGCGTAGAAATATAGAAAAGGATTGATTCTCTGCAAACAAAACATTACTGATGATTAGAGACCCAATAGAAATCTCACACAGATGCTGGCTCACAAAGGGAATAAATAATCTCTTTGATTTTGTAGTGCAGCTGCGTGAACGGCAGCACAGACCTTCACATGACGAAGATCTATGAGGAAGTCAGCTCCTCTTCATCCTGTGAAGTAGACAGGAAAGTATCTGCAGTGAGAGTGAAGAATACGTCTCCATCTTTACAAACCGACCAATTTATCTAAATACATAAAAGGGCCTCATTAAGAGGCTAAAACATGATAATTTCTACCTTCATGAATATATGTCATCTAGCTCTTCATTATTTCCAATAAAAGCCTCCCATGCTGAAGCACACGACGATTGGCTGGCGTACTTTTTGTTCATCACTCAAAAACGCATTTGGTTATCTCGAGGAGGCTTCTCAGTCTGCTGACATTCAGCTCAATGGAGGTCTATGTCATCTCAGGTCACTTTCCAGTCCACTTAATGCATCCAGTCAATATTGAGCAACAGGTATTTTCTATCTAATGTCACCCAGCTGATTCGCATCCTCATTGAAATGGGTAGCATCCATAATTTCACACTAGAATGCTTAGCGACATTTTAGAGGAAAAACTCCCTTTGAACAGCACATGAAACTGTCCAGCAGAACCAGGCTGAGTGTCCTGATTGCATTCTTCGGCAAGTCTTTGCAGGAAACAGCAGCGAACATCTTTCAAAGATGAAGATACAAAAGGCGCATGTCAACCAGCTCGACAGGCGACTCCAGGCTCATCTCAACCAGGTAAGATTAGCTCCGTAGACATTTCCAATGAACAAGTTAATATTCTTGTTAGGTTTATTCAATGATGATTATAAACATTTCTTAATGACGCTGTACATTCCATAAACATTGAAGCACTCAGGAGATGCTTCACTCTTTCTTATGATTCAGTCAGTAGAGCAATCCTGTCTTATGACCTGATCAATTGTCCTTTCAGGAAATACTCTGTTTTGTAACCATAGTGTTATGTTCTTTTAATAAATAAGGCACTCAGCAAGCAGGGGGGTCGGCATTTACTCGAGTTAGAGTCTTAAGGTTACGGCAGAGTCTTTCCCCTTCTGCAGAAGCTGTTTGAGAATGCTATATTCTGTGTGAACTCAGTCCTTCTTTGACGAACTTAACATTTAATTGAACCTCAGAATATATTTTATCTAGTTTCTCTCCATTACTGACCAATAAAAGCTCCCATACTGAAGCACAGCCATGTGGTTTCTCTAAGGTCATCACTCAGTGATACAGGCTCATATTTTCAATTGTCACAATTTTCTATCATTTCAAATATAGTTTAACTTTCGCCCAGAAGCACGAGCACATAAACTTGTTTCCAGATCAATTATCTAAATTCAACATGGTTTCCCCTCATCTGGTGAGTACAATCTGACAAACGCAGCTCCTCAAACTCCAGCAGGCAGCAGCAAAACACTGTCCAGTTAACTTTAATCCACTTAATGCAAAAAAAATGAAATCTAAATAGGTAATTTTCTCTTAAAATAAGTGCATCTTATCTTGAATTGAGGAGCTTAGACACTTTGTCAATGGAAAAAGACAATTTACATTTAAAATAAGAAAAAACCAATTGCATTGTCTTATTTCAAGTACATATTATTTATGTATTTTATTTTAAGAGTAAAAATACCTATTCCATTGGCAGATCTGATCAAATTAAAGGTAAATATACTTAATTTATGCAATTTTGACATATTTCTACACAGTTTTTGCTTTAATTTTACGATACAACACTGGATTTAAGGCTGGAAAATGTGCCTTGTCACATACACTTGAAAAACGATCTAGAAATAAGTAAAAAAAAATGTTAAATTAAGTGTATTTACCCTTAATTTGAGTAGGTAAATGAGATAGTTTGCCAATGGAATGAGTATTTTTACTGCTGAAATAAGATAATTAGATAACATGCACGTGAAATAAGACAATGCAATTGCGTTTTCTAATTTTACAATGTAAATTGTCTCGTTCCATCGGCAAAATGTTGCCTTTATCTCCTCAATCCAAGAATAAATGCCCCTTTTTTAAGAAAAAATGACTTCTCTAGATTTTGATTTTTTTCTAGTGTAGTTTAACTTTCGCCCAGAAGCACGAGCACATAAACTTGTTTCCAGATCAATTCCTAAATTCAACATGGTTTCCCCTCATCTGGTGAGTACAATCTGACAAACGCAGCTCCTCAAACTCCAGCAGGCAGCAGCAAAACACTGTCCAGTTAACTTTAATCCACTTAATGCAAAAAAAATGAAATCTAAATAAGTAATTTTCTCTTAAAATAAGTGCATCTTATCTTGAATTGAGGAGCTTAGACACTTTGTCAATGGAAAAAGAGCATTTACATTTAAATATAAGAAAAAAAAACCAATTGCATTGTCTTATTTCAAGTACATATTATCTAATTATTTTATTTTAAGAGTAAAAATACTATTCCATTGGCAGATCTCTTATTTATCTGCTCAAATTAAAGGTAAATACACTTAATTTAAGCAATTTTGACTTATTTCTAGACAGTTTTTGCTTTAATTTTACGATGCAACACTGCACTAGAAAAATTGAAATCTAGACAAGTATTTTTTTTCTTAAAATAAGTGCATTTGTTCTTGTATTGAGGAGGTAAAAGAGATAGTTTGCCAATGGAATGAGTAATTTTTACTGTTAAAATCAGATAATATAGATAATATGCTCTTGAAATAAGAAATTGTCTCGTTCCATCGGCAAAATGTCTCGCCATTGGCTTTTACCTTCTCAATCCAAGAACAAATGCACTTATTTTAAGAAAAAAATTACTTATCTAGATTTCGATTTTTTCCCAGTGTACATATGAGCTTCAAACTACTTACTTTTACAGGGAAACTTACCTTTTAACTTGGTAGGTACCAGCCATCAATCTTAATTTATTTATGGTTTAATTGGTAAAAATGCTAATAATAAGGAAAAGATGCAGAAGAAGTTCAGGACTTTAACGTGCAGAAACTTTGCTGCTTCAGGAGTTGGAGATTTTTCCCAAAGTAGAAGATTTTACAACCTTTAGCAGGAATTTTAGTTCAGGCTGCGGATCCGACTGTTTCTTCATGCTGTGTCATTCCTGCACCTCGCTGAGAGATTTCAGGTAACTGAGGCATCATTATCGCAGCTCCAGCTGAGTCTGTCCTGCTGGGGAAAAGGTCCACTCCAGCTGCGCGTCACACCTCTTTTATATCAGAGTCGCAGAAACTGCTTGATGGAGTTAGATGCAGCTTGTTTTATAATAAGCGGTGAAGCTCAGCGCTGTGGATGTAAATAACCGTCTCTTCCAAACCGTTTCATGGCATCAAACTGTCCCACGACAAACAGAGACATCTGGGGTTAAATACAGAGGTGACACACTGGAAAAAATCAAAATCTAGAAACGTAATTTTTTCTTAAAATAAGTGCATCTGTTCTCGAATTGAGGAGGAAAAAGAGACATTTTGCCAATGGAACAAGATAAAATTACACTTAAAATAAGAAAACACAATTGCATTGTCTTATTTCAATTGCATATTATCTAATTATCTTATTTTAAGAGTAAAAATACTAATTCCATTGGCAAAAAAACTATTTCATTTACCTACTCAAATTAAGGGTAAATACACTTAATTTAAGACTTTTTTTTTACTTGTTTCTAGATCGTTTTTCCAGTGCAAGTGACAAAGTTACGAGAAATATATGTTATCTATACTGTCCTGCAGTAATGAATTTTTAGACTACTTTTTCCTTTTGCTCCTTATATTTTAAAATTAGAGTCGTTATTTTTGTTTCATCTAAGCTCTTTTTCATTATGGCCTGTTGGTATTTAAATTAAATAAAAAGGTAAATATTTTTATCCAGACAATCCATTTCTTTGTGGTTGGACTTGGTGCTGCCCCAACGTGTTGCTCACCACATACCAAAATAAGTTGTTTTTCAAGATGATGCAAAGTTAAATCTGACACTATTAATATTAAAGCTAAGATTAACGAAGTCTAAGGAAGTTATCATCCAGAATTGTAGAAATATGTTCCTTAATTAGCGAAGTGCAATAAAGCTTCTGCACTGGAAAAAAATGAAATCTCATGAAGTGGTTTTTTTCTTAAAATAAATGAATTTTTGCTTGAATTGAGGAGGTACAAATGCAAAAAATCTAAATCTAGATAAGTCATTTTAACTTAAAATAAGTGCATTTGTTCTTAAATTGAAGAGGTAAAAGAGACATTTTTGCCAATGGAACAAGATAATTTACACTTAAAATAAGAAAACACAATTAATTGCATTGTCTTATTTCAAGTGCATATTATCTAATTATCTTATTTTAAGAGTAAAATACTCCATTCCATTGGCAAATCATCTTATTTACCTACTCAAATTAAGGGTGAATACACTTAATTTAAGAAATTTTACTTATTTCTAGATTGTTTTTGCAGTGTAAGTGTAAAACTTTGCCAATTGAACGAGACAATTTACATTTAAAATAAGAAAAACTATTGCTTTGTCTTATTTCAAGTGCATATTTATCTAATTATCTTATTTTTAAGAGTAGAAATACTAACTCCATTGGCAAATCATCTTATTTATCTAGTCAAAGGAAGGGTAAATACACCTAATTTAAGAAATGTTGAATTATTTCTATATCGTTTTTGCAGTGTGTCCTTAATATTTTTCCTGCATTACTTTTACTTTTATACTTTAAGTGGTTTTAAAAATAGTATTTTTACACTTTTACAGGAGTAAAAAGCTTAAAATGAATCTTTAACATCTACGAAAATGTTTTTAAACAGTAGGATTTATACTTAAAGTATAAATAAACATGAATACTTTTGATACCTCTGGTTAAATATGACCGTGCAAAGGAAGGAAAGGGAAAAGAAAAAGGATCCATTGCTTTGAACATGTTTTTTTGCAAGCCAAACTTTTAAAAGTGTGACATGCATTTGTATCCCAGCCTCTTTTACATTGATGCCCTTCAATAAAATCCAGTTCCCAAAGACGGTCCTAAGAAAGTACCCAGAGTTTACCTTTGTGCCGCACTGCACTGGCCATTGGACCTACAGGCCGCATACCAAGAGGGCCTATGGCCAATTTTAGCTGATTATTTTCATAATATAATTCATCAAATAGTATATTAATTTGTATTCAATGATTTATTGATTTACCTTAAAGTTGATAGATGAAACATTTCCTCTGCATGAATACTTTATTTTAGTTTTCATTTTTTTTTTTGAATTTGAATTGGTATTTTTATTTCTAACATGAAAAACAATGCTTAAAAAACATATCACTCTCTCCCTCGATCCAGCCTTTCTTTCCTGAGTTATTTAACCTCTTCAATTTACAATATTTATAATTATGTTGCTATATATATCTCCATATATATACACACCTACCTACACATATACATAAACATGTATAGACATATACCCTCATAAATATATACAAATAAACAAAAAAAAAAACACAAACAAAACTTCCTTCAATGCTTCTTTATACCTTCTGTAAATAATTTCTTTGTACAGTTTTTTGATTGAGGCATTGCTTTAGGTTCTCATTTATTTTGTTCCACAATTTAACTCCATGAATTGATAAACATAATCTTTTCCTTTTTCTTCTACATTTATTAGTCTGAAAATTAAAAAATTAAATGGTACCCTCCCTCCCTTTCAGAGAACATCTTTTGGATATTCCCAGGCAAAAGGTTATGTTTTACTGTGAACATTAACACTGCAATTTGGTATTCGATTAAATCCTGGTATTTTAGCAATTTAGATTTTAGAAATAATGAGTTTCTAATAATAATATTTCTGTATTAAAGGAAAAGTTAGGTCATATTTAGAATTCAAACCTTTGAAGGTTCTTTAAATATGAAATTATTACATACTGTAATAATACGGGCGACCCGGGTTTGAATCCGACCTGTGGTCCTTCGCCGCATGTCTCTCTCCTTCTCTCATAAACCTTTTCCTGTCAGCCTACTGTTGGAAAAACGAGCTATTAGTGCTGTAAAAACTCAAAGAAAAAAAATCCCCTGGACTAAATGCAAATTAAACCAGATCTGTTTCAATTTGTCTGTTTTCTAACCAAAAACAGGGTTTTGTTGAGCTACTGTATAAAGCCTTGGACTCTATGTTATTTCTAACATTTGGAATTGAAAAATCTTCCTGGATGGAAGAGTAACGTCTTCAAACTTGGAAACTAAGTCCAGTTTCATTGTTTTTTTTTTTTTACTACTTTTGTATTGAGTATGACCAGAATGACTAAGAATCTTCACCAGCATATAACATTTTTTTAAGCATTTTGGACAAAAAAAAGGAGAAACTTTGTATTTACAATAAATCAACGTGCTGAAGGAATTTATCACATAAACCAACTTTAAGGCCTTTAGTCAGTAATGATTAAAACACCCAGAATACAGAGAAACATGGCTGCATGGTGCTGTGGGGATCTTTCTATCAGCTGGAACGATGAAGATGCAGCCCTGAAATAATCTGGGTTTCTCTACATGAATTTGGGGGGTAGATAAAGCACAGTGCATTATTTTAGTCTGTAAACACCACACGCCTCTAAGGTGTTTACATTCATATATTTATTAGATATCTGATTAAATGTGGAAGTTACCAGAAAAAAAAAAAAGAAATCAACCACCAGGAAAACTCAGATTTTCCAGAGTTTACTGTAAAACATGGATTTAGTGTTAAACTGGCTCTGGAGCCACAATACTTCACAGGAACTGGCCTTTCTCAGTCAGAATGCAATACCGCCAGTCAACCAGAGGGTGGCAGCAGTGACACTCAGGAGAACAACAGCTGTATTTTTTCTATTTTATCTGTTTGTCTTTGTTGGCTATGATATGAGGAATCACACTTTAATTAAAATAAAAATAGAAGCAGGATTAAGTCATCTTAGCTCTCAGAGGAGCTGCTTAACTTAATCATATTTGAACAGTGTGGCAAATATACAGAACAATGAAGAAATTACATTTTAGGAGACGCCTTACTTTATAAAGGAAGGAATATGACTCCTTTCTTTAACAGAGAAAAATCTAAGAGCAGCAAGCAGTTGTGTAGTTGGAGTTTTATATTCTGTGCTATTATAACACATGATTTAGGCTAGAGGGTCAGCATTTTATAAAATCTACTTTTCTAAGCTTCTTATAATAATAACTTTTGTTTTAAAGACACTAGAAACTGGAAATGTCATGAGAGTGTATACAAAATGACAATAAAAGTTGTCTAAGTCTAAGACCTTTCAGGATAATTAAGGTCACCGAGACAAAAAGTTAAAAGAAACTAATTTTAACAGGATATAAATGCTTGTCTGAGGTTTTTAAAAGTCCCACAGTGGTCAAAGTGGTTGCTGATTGGTGGAGCTGGTCGGCCGTCATCTGCTGGGAGGAGTTCCAAGCTTTCTTTCTGAAACGGGTTTTTGCATGATGACCTCATTCTCGTAATGTTACGACTTTATTCTCGAAAAATGACGACTTTTTCTCGTAATGTTACTTTATTCTCGAAAAACTATGACTTTTTCTCGAAAAATTGCGACTTTTTTCTCGTAATGTTAGGACTTTATTCTCAAAAAATTACAACTTTATTCTCGTAATTTAACGACTTTATTCTCGAAAAAGTACTACTTTTTTCTCATAATGTTATGACTTTATTCTCGAAAATGTACGACTTTATTCTCGAAAAAATTACGACTTTTTTCTCATAATGTTATGACTTTATTCTTGTAATGTTATGACTTTATTCTCAAAAATTTACAACTTTTTGCTCGTAATGTTACGACTTTTTTCTCGAAAAATTACGACTTTTTTCTCATAATGTTACGACTTTATTCTCGAAAAATCACGACTTTATACTTGTAATGTTACGACTTTATTCTCGAAAAATTACGACTTTATTCTCGTAATGTTATGACTTTATTCTCGAAAAATTACGACTTTTTTCCCATAATGTTAGGACTTTAATCTCGGAATAAATAAAATTGAAAAGTCTCTAGCCTGGCCCTAATACTCTGTTGTAAGTACCAGGATATACAAATTGAGTATTTTTCATCGGCAGGTTTTAACATTTCTAGAGAATTTGGGGATTTCTAAACTCTTTCACCATAGTTCACAAAAAAATGTTTTAGTGCAGCAATGAACAGAGTAACCAATCCATTCTTCATGCTTTCCTTCGGAGTTTAACTACCTTAATATTTATTTATTGTTCATATGCAGTCAGCTCTGCAGAAATGATGACAGCATAAAGTCTCTGTCTTCCCCTAAAAAACTCCTGGATCACCTTTTCTGGTTGATTAATGCTCCAGAGTCCAGCAGAGAAATAATTGTCTGAACTCCAGTGTCGAACACTCGGTCGCGTCGCTGGACCCCTTGACGGCGTTCCCCGAAGACTTTGCGAAGACTTTGATGCTCAAAATGCTGCCGGTCTGAACGCACTGTAAGTATTCATCCAATCCAGTGGAATGGACTCTTTCAGAAATGAAGAAGAAAAGGTCCAGTTGAAGTCATATTTTTGTGCCCATGCTGCAGGGGCGTGAAAAGAACGCTATGAGTGCAGAGAAGGAGCATATTTTCATGCTTGTGATTTATTGGACACCTCCAGGTACTGAATCTGCAAGTATTGAATGTTTAAAATACACGTGGAAAGAGGGTTACAGTTTACAAACTGCCATTTGGACAGAAAGCTGACTCCATAACGACATATTCAGGTGAATAACGCGTTGTGGACCAGGTTGTGGTTCATCGATCCAAAACGGATGAATTCCCAAAGTGGGGGATTGAAGAAGTCCAGGAAGAGATGCAGACTCTGCAGAGGAACAAATGGATTAATGTGAAATAGATGGAGCTCAATGCTGGAAAACTGAATGAGGCAGATGGTGGATTCAAGAGGATGAGGAGAAAAGTCCAAAGCTGAAAAAGCTTCACAGAAAGGCAGCAGAAACACATAGATGGGAGCAGTTTAGAAACAAAAACAGAGCAGCTACAAAACAGCTTCACTCAGAAAGCCTTATCTTTAAACTATAGTTTTAGCTTATTTTAGTTATTTGTTCTTAATCAAAATCATGTCCAGTGTGATATTTTGTTTGATTCATGCATGCCTAAGGTGGTATTCTGCATTTAATGACCGATCCTCATCTAGTTTATTTTTTATTTATTTTTTTTCCCTTTCTTACTTTTTGATTCTGTTTTATCTTCCTGTATTTTAATCATGTAAAGCACTTTGCATTGTCTTTGTGTACTAAATTGTGCTATACAAATAAATTTGCCTTGCCTTGCCTTGCCTAGTCGCTGACTCCAACTCTATTAAAATCACTGGGGTGACAGCGGCCTTGGGTGTAGAAATTTTTCACTTTACTTGGATTTAGTTTTTATATATGCATATAGATATACAGGTACATATATATACAGAAGAGCTATATGTGTATATATTTTATCTGTTTTTAATTTCTATTTTTATCTTTTTTTATCTTTATTATCTTGTGTAGTTGGATGTGTATATATATATATATATATATATATATATATATATATATATATATATATATATATATAAAAACTGTAACTGAGCGCGTAACAAAAGTAATTTCCCTCTGGGATTACTAAAGTATTACTGATTCTGATTGCAGGATTGATGGTTCAAGCTCTGGCTTTCAGTTTGGCAACATATTATGTGTTTTTATAAATATAAATATATATATATATACACACAGGAGCTTTTCATGAACAACATTTTTATTTCCGATACAATAAAGATATGGCAGCTTAGAGTTCTGACTGATACCGATATTGAGCTGTTATATCAGCAAGAATCAGGTATGAGACTGAATTACCCATTTCTTATTCACCAAAGAGTTACATAAACTTTAAACTCTAGGAACAAAGTGTTTTTCTATGAGTTTACAATATTGGAGATTTTTAATTACCATATTAAATTATGATTATTTCAATAATCGATTCATCGTTTCAGCCCAACAGTAATAAGCATTCAGATGTCTGTAGTGAACTGAGGCAGTGATTGCAGGCCGGTGGGCAGAGACCACTTGGTGAGCTGATGTCACAGAGGCACGTGTTGCTATAGAGGAACGAAACCTGCTTGGCACACAGTCGCTGAAAACAATGACTGCTGTGTTTGCTCAGATGAAACGATGAGGTCATCCTCTGCTTTTAGCGTTTTCATCAATCTACCGCTGAGCAAACACTGAATTTCTCTGCACAAACATAATGGTGAGCTCTACTGCCTGCAGTTCTGTAATTAAATCTCTGCGCGTCTGAACCCAGGGATCTGTCTTTTTTATTTTCTCCTCTCAGATGCAGAAAGGTGTTTTGTTTTTGCTCAATGGGCAGACATTTGGAAGAAGGTTTAGCCGGCCACATGGGTGGTCCCGCTGCAACACGCTAACGAGTTCAAGGCGGAAACCTCTGCAGTTCTGGCTTCATCTTTACTCTTAAACAGCCAGAAAACAAGGAAAAAATGCCACTAATGTTAACTCGTTTATCCCAGAGAGAGACAAACAGGAGGGAGATGGTGAAGGTGCAGAAAGCCAAGATAGAAAATATGAAACTGTTGCTGTATGGCCTGGCACTGCGCTCTCCTGCTGGGGGTGTTTTCGCTGTGACTCATGCATATGTTTGCTTAAATATAGCAGCTAAGATGCTGAAGCAGGGAGTTGAAACGAGACTTGAACGCTCAGACTGTGTATGAGCTCATTAGGCTGCCGTTACCCATGTTCCTATTCTCTGCTCAGATGGCTTCATCTCCTCCATTCTCCCTGTCCTCACCCAGCGGCCGGCCTGCCGTCTCTCCTTACCCCCCCCTTTTTCCTGTCGTTTTGTCCCAGCTTCCCTCTCCTCAGCAGAGCTGCGTTCAAACCGGAGGAACAGGCTGTTCAGGAACCAGCGCTGCCACTGAGGCGCTGATCAAAGCTTCAAACTTTTAGCTGGATTTAAAACAGAGGAAATAAAAATATACCAAACTTAAAAAGATCTCAATAGTTTGTTTTTTTACAGAAAAAAATAACTGAATTTATTGAGAATCGTGGCTGTTGCACGCCGGGAAAAAAGATGGTCTCTAAACCTGATGGTCCCCAATCTTTTTATTGAACAGCCTTGCATGTGATACAGGTATGCTAATAGTAACTCAAACAGCATGTTGCATTTCAGCCTTATTTGTTATTTATTGATTGACTTTATTGATCTCACAGTGGAGAAATTTACCCATTCCATCAGCTCAAATACTCAAAGAAGAATTAAGTGCCAAAGGAAGAAAAAGGTGCATGCGATAAATACAGTATATACAGTGCATCCACATGTAAAAGCTTTTTTTATCATTTAATTAAATTCTTTTTATCCTAGATAATCTCTATAATTACATAAATTTGCCAAATAAATGTATTTATCTTATTTTATACCTTTTTGTACCATGAGATGAAGAAAATATAATAGGGATGCACGCGATATTGGGATTTTGGCCGATATCCAATATTTTAAAACTCATGTAGCCGATAACCGACACGATCGATACCGATGTTAAAGCTGGACAAAAATAAGTAGTCATTGAAAATAGCAGTTTTGTTATCCATTTCTGACACTTTGAAAAATAATATACTCAAATATATTTTCATATGCTGATATCAAATAGATTTTTAAAACTGCTGTATCGCATCTATTTTACTTTCAAAATCTGGTGAAATTTCATCGTTCTGTTACAAACTCTGCATTGATATTTTTGCAAATTCTTTGTGAGATTTTGTTAGTAAAATAGATCGATACCGCCAACAATATCAACATATAAAAATATGGCAACATTTGGTGAATTTTCTTCGGGATTTCAGTAGCATAACGATGACATATAGCAATATTTCATTAGTAAAAGAGATTGATATGGTGTTTTTAAATGGCAATATATCAGCATATATGAAGATATTGGGATATTTTAATGGATCAATATTTTTCCCTCGTCTTTAGAAGTTTTTAAGTCTGTAAAAAGAAGTTTTTGAGGAAGAAGAAGTAGTATTTTTTATTTTTTTTATTTAGACTTTTAGAAACTCAGAAGCTGATCAAATATCGGGTTAAATATCGGTGGGGTATCGATGTCCGATATTCAGTTTTAAGGCCGATAACGATAGGGGGCCGATTATATCGTGCATCCCTAATATATAACATACACTCACTGGTCACATTATTAGGTACACCTGTGCAGCTGCCCCTTAAGGCACGTTTCTGATCAGCCAATCACAGGCCAGCAAGGGGTTGGAAGTTTCTTTCAGTTGGCGAATTTTTCCAGGATTTTTTTCCAACCGGAGGAAACTATGTCTTCCAGAAGAGACATGGAAGGTTAAATTTATTGGAAAGTTTTGTTTCTTTTTTAATCAAATTATCGATCAATGTTGATATATATATATATATATATATATATATATATATATATATATATATATATATATATATATATATATATATATATATATATATATATATATATATATATATATATATGTATAAAAGATGTGGCTCATGGGAACAAAAATGGGTAGAAAGGGAGGAGATTACAATTAGGAGGTATGAAAAGGGGGACACTTCAACAACTTGTTAAAATCTTAACGACCAGGATGCATGGTTTTAAGGTATTGAGGATCTGAGCCAGAGATATTCTTAGCAACCAAAACCTTTTGATCATTTCAATCAAGATCGTGCCTTGCCAAATTAATTTTAATGAGAAAATAAGGTAAAGGGAATGTTTGGGTTTTTTTAACTAGAAGGATGTCAAAGCCTTCAGCGTCTGGTTTCACTCTGAAGAAAACTGCATTGAGACTTTTATCAAAGAGGTCTGAGTCACACTGAAGAGTTTCAAGAAATCAGAACAGCAGTAATAGGAGGAAAAAAAGATCTCTTCCCAATCCAAATGTCTCTAAATGAGAAGTGCTATATTTAGGGCTTAAAAATCCAAGCTCCAAATACATTTATGTTTTCTCCCTTAAGTTCCATAGAAAAATGACAAATAACATAAAATATACTTTAAAAAACAAGCTTTTATTATTTCAATCATCCCATTTGGAACATGACCTTAATTTAGTGGAAAATGAAATTTAAAGCTGTGAAAATGTATTATTTTACAAAAAATTATGAAAATATAACAAGGATGTTTGCAGCTGGTGGTTTCACTCCGTCTGCTAGTTTATCAGTTATCAGAACATTTAAGAACAGGTGCTGAACTGAGAACTTCACTGGATGATTTTCCAAAAAATTAAATCTTCATAAACAGAAAATTCACAAGTTTGGTGAATAAACAGCTGTAAGACCTCAACAACCCCTCCCCCCCTTTTCAGCGAATTCCTCTGAAAATATTCACAGGCTATCACATGGAAACCCACAGAGGTGTGACCAACCAGCCCCCTCTGTGTGAGGACAGTAAAAACCAAAGAACACACAGGATTTTTTTTTCTCTCTCTTTCCCCATGAAGCTGTCTGGGGTCCACCTCCGCAGGGTCTCCACCAAAATGGAGACCCAGGCCCAAAAACACCCAGATCTTCAGAATTATCAAGGATAAGTCATCGTGGTGACATTTCAGAACCAAACTGCTGCAAAACAGACTGTTGCAGCACATTTCTCTTGAGTTTCAGAGCTTATAGAGCCAGACTGGATGAGAAGATTAAAGATTTTTTCAGCAGGTTGCCATGCAGAGATCCGAGGAACAGCTTGAATTCATTTCGTTCAGCTTTCGTTTTCAAAGAGGAGGAAGACCAACCACCTGTTTGTTTGAAAAATGTAATCAGATTATTTTTGGCATGTAGATTATTCCAGGTGTAGCAGCCAATTAAGATTATTGCTTCAATTTTTAAATGCATTTTCCAGATAAATGGGCATAGTGGAAAATATATTTATGATAATGTAGCACAAACATCTACTGTAGGACACCTTTATGTTTGTGATGTTATGAATGTTACAAAATAAACAGTTTACTTTAGCTAATCATTAACAGCACAGTAAAGCTTTCTCTAAACATGAAGTCATTTATTTAGCATTACTGCACTGACTTCAGCAGCAGAGCAATGGATTAAATGTTCCAAAAAAGTTAAAAAAAAACAATCCAATGGACTTTGTTTCCAAGTTTGAAGACGTTTCTCTTCACATCTAGGGGTCTTTTTCATCCCCTTTGGAAAGGTTCCTTTGGCTTCTTTATCAGCCTGCAAAGCCCCATACCTGTCTATGTCTCTGAAAGGGGGGTCGTTAGGAGGAATAGCTGGCCTGGCTGAATAGGTGAGGTCTCCTGCTTCCCTGTAAAGGGATGGTGGTTGCGATGATAGTGGGAAGGAATCAACTCTATTGCTGCATTGTAGGTTTTTGAAAGCTGAAAGCTGAGGAATCAGCGAGGCGTCTGCCTGGTAGTTTGGTCCAGAACCAGGTTACTGGAACAGGTACCGACCCTCAAAGGTAACAAGGTCAACCCGCCGCAACCTTTTGGTTCCCCCTTAAGACTGTTTCCCGCATATCAAAAAAACAATATGCATGAAATTATTCTTTTAATATTTTACTTTTATTACTAGAAATGTATGTATTTATGAACTCTACATTTTTAACCTAAATATTTATTAATCTATTATTTATTTATATATTCTGACTTTGATGGCACTCTGTGAAATACTTTAAAAATCAAATTTATAAGCCAATAATGTTATTGGAATCCAGGACAAGACCTTCTTACCTTTGTAACATAAAAAAAACGTCATTAACGTCTATGTAATAACAAGAAATGGCAACTAGCCTGAATATATTAAGAAAAATAACAAAAGTGCTTCTATAAGAAATTCATGAAAAATACTGAAAGTGAAAGAAACATTTTTTGGTACAACAGAACCTTATAATGCTGACACTTTTATTTAGTTTATAAACCTAAATATAATTGTTAACTAGGCTTTACTTTTTAACTTTTCAATTAGCTTTTTACCTTTTTTAACAGTAGGTAATATCTCATCTAATTGGTCAAATGCCACAATAAGATGTACAGCAGTATCTTTGCTTAATGGCTGGATATAGATCTTGTGCTTCTAGACCTCACTGAGGGACGGGGGGTCCATTTGTAAAGGGTATGCAAGGGATCAAAAAGGTTAACTTGTCCTATAAAGGGTGAGTTTACAGACATTATAGAGAAACCTGTCAGTGAGGCGCCGTAACGAAGCACCTCCGTATGTGGAGACGCTTCACAGTGAGGAAACTGCAGCTGCTCTGATGCAGATCCGTCTGAAACATTTAGGTTAAAGTCGCCGTTAGGAGGAAATGCAGATTCCCACGAGGCAGGGAAATTTATGCGTTGCTCTTTTTAAGAGACTGTGAGGCTATATTTGTCTGTCAGGGAGGAGCGGCACCCAATTGTTTCAGCTGGATCCAGGTCAGTAGAATCCAAATTCAGATAAAACTGAATATTAAAGCAAAGCCTTTCACTCTAAGACTTTGAAACATCCCTCAAGTCTCAGTCATCTCTGCTTTACAGGTGGTTGAGTTCCCGCAGTCGTTTATACTCCACTGATATGAGAAGACCTTTCAGTTTCCTTTATTCCCCCTCTTCTAGGATAATAATCATTGATGGTGTGAGTTTATTTTACCTTAATATTAGCTGCCTGTTGCGTGTCAGAACCGATGTTTTCCCCAGTAGGTTATCTAATTAAGACAGTTCCTATATAGTTAAAATCTTCATTCTGTACGTTGCAAAGATGGGAATGCAATGAGAGGAGCGTCCTTCATTTAAGAACAGAGTGGAACGCCTGGAAAGCCATGGATGTCTCCTCGTCTGCTAACTTGTATGATGTAAAAGGTGATGATGTGGCAGACTGGAACTGTATGAAATGCCTCTTTAAAGTCACATTTGTCATGTCATGTCTGGCTTAAACATGTACACTCACCGGCCACTTTATTAGGTACCCCATGCTAGTAGCGGGTTGGACCCCTTTTGCCTTCAGAACTGCCTCAATTCTTGGTGGCATAGATTCAACAAAGGTGCTGGAAGCATTCCTCAGGAGTTTGGTCCATATTGACATGATGGCATCACACAGTTGCCGCGTAGATTTGTCGGCTGCACATCCATGATGCGAATCTCCCGTTCCACCACATCCCAAAGATGCTCTATTGGATTGAGATCTGGTGACTGTGGAGCCATTTGAGTACAGTGAACTCATTGTCATGTTCAAGAAACCAGTCTGAGATGATTCCAGCTTTATGACATGGCGCATTATCCTGCTGAAAGTAGCCATCAGAAGTTGGGTACATTGTGGTCATAAAGGGATGGACATGGTCAGCAACAATACTCAGGTAGGCTGTGGCGTTGCAACGATGCTCAATTGGTACCAAGGGGCCCAAAGAGTGCCAAGAAAATATTCCCCACACCATGACACCACCACCCACCAGCCTGAACCGTTGATACAAGGCAGGATGGATCCATGCTTTCATGTTGTAGGCGCCAAATTCTGACCCTACCATCCGAATGTCGCAGGCAGAAATCGAGACTCATCAGACCAGGCAACGTTTTTCCAATCTTCTATTGTCCAATTTCCATGAGCTTGTGCAAATTGTAGCCTCAGTTTCCTGTTCTTAGCTGAAAGGAGTGGCACCGGTGTGGTCTTCTGCTGCTGTAGCCCATCTGCCTCAAAGTTCCACGTACTGTGCGTTCAGAGATGCTCTTCTGCCCACCTTGGTTGTGTAACGGGTGGTTATTTGGAGTCACTGTTGCCCCTTCTATCAGCTCCAACCAGTCTGGCCATTCTCCTCTGACCTCTGGCATCAACAAGGCATTTCCGGCCCACAGAACTGCCGCTCACTGGATGTTTTTTCTTTTTCGGACCATTCTCTGTAAAACCCTAGAGATGGTTGTGCGTGAAAATCCCAGTAGATCAGCAGTTTCTGAAATACTCAGACCAGCCCTTCTGGCACCAACAATCATGCCACGCTTCAAAGTCACTCAAATCACCTTTCTTCCCCATACTGATGCTCGCTTTGAACTGCAGGAGATTGTCTTGACCATGTCTACATGCCTAAATGCACTGAGTTGCCGCCATGTGATTGGCTGCTTAGAAATTAAGTGTTAGCGAGCAGTTGGACAGGTGTACCTAATAAAGTGGCCGGTGAGGTGTATATATATATACTTCTTATCAAACGATATTGTCCCCAAAGTTAGAAAATTTCTAGTTTTAGAACAATCCTGTCTTAAAATTTTCATTATCTTCTGCAGGCCAGTTAGTTCTACGTCAGCCTGAACACCTAAATTCATCCAATCGTAGATCAACAGTCATCTGTCAATCAAATTTTTAGGTCATAGCATCTTGATTCATATGTCGCAGCTAATATTATATAATATATAAAATACTTTCAGAAGTTTAATTTCTGAATATGAGCTGACTTTTACTTTAAAGTCTGACTTAAATCTGCAGATTCAATTAATTTAGGTGAATCTCAAAAGGAGAGACAAGCTTAGATTCCTGTTTTAGCAGCTGTTTATTTAACGGATGTATTGATGATTTTGGTCCGAATGTTTGCAGAAAGAACCGCATCCTGGATGTTGCTCCCACCTCATTAATTCTTCCCCTGAGGACGGATCTGCAGGGTAGGTGCTGCTCAATGGCAATCCATCTCCTCCGTAGCACAGGAAGACAGTTTTACATCCTTTCTTTGCTGCCATAAATACATCCCCCCCAGCTTCACCGACTATAGCAGCATCTCTTCTGTGTTTTCACGCTGTGAGAAATGTTGCATGAAACGGTTCAAACTCTCCGTTCAGTCATTCGGACTAAATGAAGATCGAGTGCAGCTAAAAATCCCATAAGCAGGAACAGAACATGAATCTCTGACGATTCCGGGCTCATCTGCAGCGTTTACCAATAATGAATTGGGTCAAAGAGGCATTACTCACACTTTGAGGATCATTTGTCCTCAGAGGATCAACAGAGCCTGAAGGAAAGAGGAGACTTTGCTTTTATACCAGTTTCAAAGCAAAGATGTTTGGCTTTTTCCTTTTTCACTCATCAAATAATCCTTAATAAAGATACCCTGAGTATAGCTTATAACGTTTTCAGTTTTTCTCATTTAAAGAGAGATAATTGTTTAAATCAATTGCTCCTTTGTGATATTACACCTGCTGCCCTGGATAAATTGTGTTAATCTAACAATCAAGCTTAAGGACTGGTTATGATCTCCCCTTAGATTAAAGAAACCCCATAAAGTGAGTCAGCCTGGCAACAAATAGCTGCTCTAAAATCAACACATGGGGAATTTACCATTAGGCAATACTAGCCAGTGGCCCCGAGATCCTGGCCCCATAAAACTCTGTTTACATTTACGGCTGATAGAACTATTCCTCCTGGATGCTTTGGTCGGAAGGCTAGTTCACCTATGGTAAGTTTATGATCCTCATTAAAGCTCCCAGGTTGGTTATTCACTCTAAAATAGTTGTTTTATTATTAAACTGAAGTCATTTTTTGCTGACATCATAAAACACAAACTTTCCAAACTCTCTGTTTGACAAACATGAAGAAAAGGAGACCCCAGCTTTAAATCAGTCTAAAGCTGCTGGCTAACAAGTTGGATCAGTCCATTTGCTGCACATGTTCAGAAAGGTCCAAACAGACAGCAGCAAACCATTTGAAAACAAACCATGCAAGAGCAGTGTTGCCAACTTAAGCGCTTTTAATTAAGCTATATTTAGCCCTCCTCCAGACCCCTCTAGCACTTTGATTTCTAAAAAGCTCCTAGCGCCAAATCTAGCAACTTTTTTCTGCTACCGGAGACTTTGGAGACAACATCTAAAAGCTTGGCCCGAACTCTGCTCTCCAGAGCGCGCAGATTGGTAACCCCGCCTCCTGCTCTCCTCTCTATCTTGTCTGCTGTCATGATTCATGCAGCTATTATTTCATCCAAATGAAAAATGGAGAACAGATAAGCCCCTGATCATGGCTTGTCTACAGTGAAAAGAAGGACTGGGTTATTTACTTTGGCCTTTTTGGAAACACAGGAAGGAGCAATCAGCTAAGTGAGCTTAGTGCTTGGAAAAAATCTTTCATTCCTTTTAGAGACAGCATGAAAAGTCAGCTGAGTACAAAACATAGAGAGAGGAAAACAAGAAGAAAAGGGACAAGAAGAGAGGGACATCACAACCTAGAACAGATCATATGGATGTCTATTCTATTAACATTTCTACATCTGGAGAATGGGGCTGTTTGATGTGCTGTCTTCTAAGTTCAGAGGGCCCCCTGCCTGTCTTTGCCTAGGGCCCCAAATTTCCTAAATCTGCTCCTGCATCCAAAACAAAGGCATCATTTCCAAAGTGAAAGTTTGTGGTTCCTAAATATGGATGAAGACGAGTCCCTTCAAGCTAAATCAAACAAGTTGTGAGCTTCACCTTTCCAGGCTTTATTCAATCGGCCTTTAAAGGGCCGGTACGTCATTACTGAGCAGCACTGGCTGCTGAGGACGACATCCTGCAGCTGCAGATCAATCAAACTACACCTTTAACTGATCTCGTCTCTGCAGAAACTTGTTTTTCCTTCTTGCACATCGATCGAAGAGTCACTGCATTCTCAACCTCTCGTCATTCACGTCTGCATTTTCAATGAACCATAAAATCTGCTGGCAGGGGTTAGCTTGCATTAGCATTGGTCACCATTCTCTTGGGTGGATGGAAAAGCAGAGGGATGGATACCCGTCATGGTGATCGAGGCGTTCTTAACGGATGCTGCAGTCCGCTGGAGCACAAGGAACGAATTCACAATCATAGTTTTAATTGCTTTTTTTGTGCATTTAGCCTCTCAGGTTAAAACATAATTTTTTTCCTGCACGTTCCAAAACTTTTTTTTTTTACATTTTAAAGTTATTAAACAAGTGAGGAGAGTCCGCACCGGCTGCTGTGAACAATAAGGATTTAGAATTGGTAAGTCAGTCTAAGCAAGCTAAATTAGCTGGGAATCAAAATCCTGATTTTTATTTTAACAAACTTGAATTTGACTTAAAATATTTTATATAGAAATAGAACCTAATATTTTGTACACAAACCTTGGTGCAGTTACAGGTCGGCGTCAGGAAGTGGGGGTGATGGGGTCGCTGCAGCACCCCCTAAAGACGAGGAGGAGATTTTTAAAATCTATTAAAAACACTTTGCACAATTTATAACCTAATTAATATTTTGGGAAATGATTGACTTATTTTACTATTATGTGTATTTGGATTTAATTTATTTTGAGGCCTAATCTACACAAGTTCACAGAAGTTAAATTGTCATGGCAACTTCTAGCAAGCCAGTGTTCTGAGTAAAGAGGTATCCCGCTCGCAGGAGGCCACTAGTAAATTTAGATTGGCCGTTTCTCAATTCATCACCAGGTACGTTCTTCAGAAGAACACAGGAAAGTGTGGATAGATATGGGTCAAAAGCCACTCTGGAGCTGCATTTTCTCTCCTGTTATTAATAGTCTCTAGAATATTCACCAACTAAAGTTCAAGCGGGCACCATATAAGGGCTCCTCAAGGACCACATGGGGGCCATCTTCTTGCAGGTGAACACTGATCCCTCCAGTTCATAGGTCAGTATTGGTAGCCTTTCCTATGACTCAGTAGCCATGAAGTAGCCCTCAGCCTTAAAAAGGTTGGTGACCCCTGCTTTAGATAATAAATTATTAGTTTTTTCATTTAGTCGGGGAATAATAATGAACACAGATAAACAAATCAAATGAACATTTTTGCTAAATAAAATAAAAAAAACTCGCCATCAGAGCCGGCGGTCCTTCACAAATGGCTATGCAGAGAGATGGCCGCCGCAGACGGCAGTGACAAAACTGACAGTTGACAAACATGGATGCCTCCAGTAAATTTTACATTAAATGTAAATTACTCTTAATTAAAAACATTTACCATTGAACAGAGTATGTAATATTTTGATATTTAAAGTACTTTTCAGAAGTTTGAAATCTGAATATTAGCGGATTTTTCCTTTAAAAGGGGAACGCCGTTTTTTTTCTCCATTGGTCCTGATTTTCCGTTCATTTGCATCCCTGTTCTACTCTCCCAGATGAGTTTAGTGTCATTTGGAGCCGTTCTTGAAGATATTCCGCTAGGTTATATCCAGTAACGTCTTCCTATGGGCAATCTACTTGAAGGCACAAACTAAACTGTCCATCATTTATTCTTTATGGTTTCGCCATCTGTCAGAACATGGAGGCCAGATCACTGTCCCCAGACATCCACCATTAGATTTTCTATATTTATATCTTTTAAAAACAAAGTTGAGTGTGTATGATGTCATCTGCGCACGCACGCAGCTGCCGTTCATTCATCCTGTCTGCTGAACTGCTGCTAGTTTTCCTCACATGCCTGGAAGATGTCTAGAGCTGCTACCACAGATGATCTCGCTCTGCAAATGAACGATTCAGATTAGCTAGAATGAATAGAAGGGGTAGAGCGTAGCCGCCTTCGTGGCCAGTCCGGCATGCAGATGACGTCATACACACTCAGCTTTGTTTTAAAAAAAAAATATAATGGCGGATGTCTGTGGGACAGTGATTCATCTGCATGATATGAATGCTGGCGTACCATAAAGAATAAATTATGAATAGTTAGGTTAATGGGCAACAACTTGAAGTTGCAAACCTGACTCCGCCAGATGGATATGCGGGGCAAATCCATAGTCTGGAAACCTTCTTCCCAAGAAGTAATTTTGGGAAGGGGCGAAAATACTGGTTAGCTGGATTGGCCTATATGTTGGTGATAGACGGCCAAATAAACCAATCAGATCAAGCGAAGCATATATGACGCACTAACAGAGCGCAATCTAATACGAAGAGGAGCCAATTGATAGGATTAGCAAACTCTTGCTGAAACCAGTGGGGAGAAGAGCAAAACATCTTTTCCTCTGAGAAAAGCCTCCAGAGCAGTGTTTTGCTCTTCTTTCAGTGAAGAAATACTCTGTAATTCCCATAAAAACTTGCTCGATAGCCACGCTTAACGCTAGTTTCCTTCATCGGGCTGAAGCCGCCATGTTCTTTGGAGACTGAACTGTCGCTGGGCTTCTCGCTGTATCACACCTCAACCCTCAACCTCAAAAGCCAACGCTGATTGGACGCTCGCTTGGTGAACGGCTCCAAATTTTCTTCCACGGAGAGTCTCCAGACTGATCTGCGATGTGAAACCTTGAAAGCTCGCGAGATCAGGATGGTCTCACCAGGCTAGTTGCCCATAGGAAGACGATACTTAATGGAATATCTTCAGAACGGCTCCAAATGACACAAAACTCATATGGGTGAGTAGAACATGATGGAATAACATAAGTGTTTGAACTCTCCATAGGTCTGAATACGACCAAAGACTATTAACATACCGTCTCTGTTCGGCGCTGCTAAAGATGCTCCTGCAGTGAAGTTGCATCGGTTATAATCTGGTCGGGATTCAGCGCAGCTCCAACGAAGCAACAGATGCAAAGAAAATTTCATGAAGCTAAAAATAAAATAAAAAAAGCCCACATAGAGCCACCGTTTGTTTAGCAGTTTATTTTTAATTCACATTTTAAAAGATTTTCATGGCAGCACATTCTTCAAACATATGCATGCGAGATATGCCAGCAGACATTTCATTAAAAAAAGAACTTTAAATCAATAATAAAAAAAATAAATGAGTTAAGAAAATAAAAAAAGAGAAAAAGAAGCAGCAGCATTTTTAACTCTGATGTGACTGAACGTTCTGCGTTTCCTATCGGGATGCTTCCTATCATCAGCTGAAGAAGATGCCGCAGGATGACTGCAGCCTGCGGTTCTTCCAGTTCAAATATCTCCACAGAAGAAAAACTCAAAGTGGAGGAAATGATTGAGATGCATGGAGACAGATTTCAAACATTCAAACTGCTGCTTTCTACGCCGCTGTGCTTTTGCTACAGACAGTGTTTCCATACACTGTAAACGGGATCTGTGTGCGCTAAAAAAGGGGAAAAAAAAGCACATGGTATGCATGGCAGGATTGGCTCTCCCTCCTGCAGCTCACAGGAACGGTTGCGTTTTCATCGTCTGTAGAAATGGAGCAGAGCGTTGGTTAAACCGGTGCTAAGGCCTCTGACTGGACGGCGTGACGCTAAACAATAAATCCTTTAAAAAATGTCTGAAAGCAGAGAACGGAACCAATAAACCGGTTTAAAACTGTCAAACTAAAAACTTCCTAAAAGGTGTAAACAATCCCCCGCTAACTGCACCCCTACTCCCCCGTTTCAGGGTGGGAGGAGTCCGGCTGTGATCTGGGCGTATGAAGGCGAGCAGTCACTGGTACTGGAGGTAGTTTTTCAGGGTCTGCGGCAGTGGAAGCGCCTCGATGTGATGGATGCGTTCCCGGCCCAGGGCGAGCCGAGCCACCCGTCTGCACAGATCCATGAGGGGGAGGGGCTCCGCTGTAAGAGGAGACAAACGGTTAGGATCCACACAACACTTCCCACACTTTAGCTGACCTGCCATTAGTTCCCATCGTTTGGACATCTACACAATGAGCCCTGGATTAGCCTGCTGAGCGAGCTGCACGGGTCAGAGCAGCGCCGCAGACGTTACGGCGTGTGAAGAAAACGCTCAGAGAGCGGCAGGAAACGCAGAAGCAGGAATACGCTTCATAACAGAACTAGAACCGCAATGATGGAGGACAGGAGGAAAAAAAAACTAAAAGAGGGAAGATGAGAAAAATAGCCGAGAACGTGCGGATTAGGGTGATTATTTTAACAACCTCATATCCCTGTATTTTAATTTGATGAACTTTCATTAAAGATTACATCATATCTTACTTTTAAGGTGATTTTAAAAAAACGTCACAAACAAAATTAAGTAAACATTTTTAATTACCAGCTTGTTTGGCCAGTTTTTAAAGTCATTTAACACAAGCTTAAGTCACATGTATAAATAGGGCATTAGAGTATTAAGGCTAGAAATGTTTTTCATTTTTTTATTTTGAGAATAAATTCTTTAAATTACGAGAATAAAGTCAAAACATTAGGGGTGAAGTTATCATACAACAACCCGCTTTAAAGAAAGAAAGCTTGGAGCTCCGCCCAGCAGATGACGTACAACCAGCTCCACGCGGACAACTTTGCCCACGCATTAATGCGACAACACAGTCAACAAAGCACCTGACGGGTCTTGCCCGCGGCACGCGCGGACGCATCGCGTGAACGCCTACACACATAACTGCGTTTGATTCCACAGTGCATGTGATTTACATCACCCTGCGGCACGCGACATTATGACACATCACATACGCGCACGTGACACATCACATGCGGCACACGTGATAATGCCTTCAGTGGAATGTGATATCGCAGTTTCTGTGGCAACGCGATCTACGTTTAGCTATGGATATGCGTTAACTTTTTTATGGATGTTTCCCAAAAATATTCCAATATTAGAAAACACTGGTCTGTTTTAGTTCCAGAATTTATTTTTAAATCGGGTAAAAGAAATCAGTGATGGAATTCAGCCTACAAAGGAGAAATGTTTGATCATAGTGGCCTTACAATGGATTGAAGAAGTCGTTCAATTAAGAAGTTTAGTTTGCTCTGATTCTAGATCAGCGTTATATTAATTTAAACGCAATCTGAAATTTAACAATTATTATTTAGAAGACCTTTTGCAGATGGACTCTAAATAAGAGGGTTATTCTTTATTATATATATTAAAAAGAATAATTTGATATAAACAGGATTTTTCAGTTGGTGGCGGTAATTGTTGTTTACCAACCTTACATAAAAAAACACACACAACAAAAAAGAAGCAGAACCACCCGCCACAAAAAGCTTTAAGAGTAAGGCCAATATGATCCAAAACATTATCTATATATTGTTGAACCATACTTGAACCTGAAATATCCTCCTTATTTTTCTTTTAAAACAGTAAATTTAAATCCATGTCAATAGCAGGTAAAAGAGATGGAAGAGGCAATGATCTAATAACGGTTTTACTGAAGTTTATTTGAGATAATTCAAGATATTTTATAGTACTATCTTCTGTCACAAATGGTTAGGAGCGTTGACCAAATAACTGTAAGAGTTGTTTGATTTTCCTGATTGTGTGTTTTTGCATTTTTTATTTTTAAATGTTTTATTTAACCGGATGTAGTATTTGGAACGAATGCTTACATATTGATGAACTGTAAAACATATGAACCTGAAAGGGAGAAAATGAGAAGAGTAGTTGAAAGGACAGGCCAAGAATGGAATCTTAGAGGATTTTTGGGAAATAAAGGAAATATAAAGGATATTTATAGATTAAGGAAAGCATTATTTAGTTATCTTCAGCATACAAAATAAAAAAATAGAATTTAACAGATGTAAAACAATGTTGCTACACACTCATGAATCAGTAGGTGGCGGTATGCACCTTAAGGTTGCTTGCGATCCGCCATGATAGAAAAGAAAGCACGAAGAAGAAGAAGGAACGAATGCTTTTATTGGATGAAAAGAAGCTGAGCGTGATTGGCTGATGGTTTGGTTCATTTACATACATTGCTGAAGATGCGACGCGCGAGAGAGTCGAGCGAGCGGAGAAAACAGTCGAGTACGCGAGAGCTGGCAAGTTGAGCGCGGAGACAGAGCAGGCAGGTCGAAGCGAAAGCAGAGACGGATTCCCGAGCACGCGCAGAGATGAAACTGAGCGCGAGAACAGTGCGTGTGTTTAGGGGGTTTTTCAGAGTTGAGCTGGCGCGTCAGACCGGTTTTACTGCACACTTGTCACTGCGCCCTCGGATTGGTTCCTGCGCGCTCAAAACGATGGCACAAATATCTCTCCATACTGGTCACGTTACGACTTTATTTTCGAAATAGAAAAATCTCTAGCCTGGCCCGTATATTACGCCGTAAAAAACCCACTAGAAAGTCCATTGGCAATGCTAATGTCATTGGACAGGATGAATCTCAGTGGGAGGTTGTCCTCGTTTCGGCAGGACTCGTGCAAATCTTACATAACTTTGATCGCATATTCGCAGCAATGGTTACTCCGGGATTGGAGAGTCATCCGTTTTCCAGTGAGTTGTCGCGCATTTGAGACCTTCTGGGTATTCATTCAGAAGTGCAGATATTTCATCAAAATCTTCATCGTGGATCAACAGGCAATTTATAACACATTTTTTATACTTTTGTAAAATAACTTTATTGTACACCATTCTACACAGTGCGTTACCCACTGGAACAGCAATTATTCTACAAACAGACTCAGGACCCGACTATATACTGGAATGGGTCAAAAGCTTCCCTTTCCCTTCTGCACTATTTTATGTTGGTATAAGTCATAATATACATTGATGCTGCTGATGATTCTAAGTCATTCCAAAAAAGTTTAACAATCCTCTGGACTTTGTCTCCAAGTCTGAACTCAACGCCATTTCTGACATTTGAACTGAAAAAGCTTCCTGGATAGGAAGGGTATCTTCTTCAAACTTGGAAACAAAGTCCAGTGGTTTGTCGTTATTTATTTATTTTTTGGAATATACATTGTTTGAAACTTTGAGGTACAAAATTTAAAAACTACACCTACAAGGCTTTAATATAGTGAAACCTGCTCCTCTCATTAAAGTATAACGGCTGTTTAAACCTCATCTTCACCTTCCTCTCCAACCCGTTTCCTGCTGAGACATCTGCACCAAACGATCACATGAACGACTCCCTGCTCACATGTTTGCAGGGCTGGTCGACGCCCCTTTGATTGAAGGAAAGTCATGTCAGGATGTCAGACAGACTCTTAACTGCTGACTGTTTACCGAGGATGAGCTCAACCACCTGGATGGACCATCTGGCCGAGCAGAGCCCCCCCGCTGTAAGCCAGGTTTTCACGCACTAACACATTAATACACACCTGAGCGACCGAATGCACACTGAGAAAAGTTTCTTTGGTTTCCATTAACCTTCCGGTACGACTGAACTCTAAGAAGCACTTTTGGAAGTAAATCCTGCTGCTTTCATTAAGCCTCCCAGTTACTCATTAAACCTCCACTATGAAGGACGCAGTAATTATTAATGAATCTGTGCTTCACTTGCTGCAACAAGTCAAAATGGGTTATATAAGAATGGCCCATCTGCAAAATGTTTTACTGGAAGAAATTAAACACACTGGACCCAACAAGCCTCCTCTGTGACAGGCTAACTGGATCGTCTCCACAGTCTATCAAGAGATGACCACAAACCGAAGTGTTAGGAACCAGGAAGAAGGAGGCCTGTCAGGAGGTATCAGATCTACTCTGGTTCTGCTTCATGCCAGTGATGTTACGCTACCCGATTGGCTGAACGTTGCCACATGACGTAAAACGTTGTGGTTGCTCAGACGATATTGAAAAGGCAGCATCCGTGTGCCGAGTTGGGAGAATCTGTAGCATTAGGGCATCTAATGACCGATGAAGTTTTACCTGATTGATAACAAAGCTGAGAAAAATACCTTGATATAAAAGGGGGAGAGCTGGGTAGCGCTGTGGCTAGCTGTGCTCAGCAGTAGTGTTGCACCAATACCAGTATCTGGTGGGGCCCCGATCCAGCACTAAAATGGTGGTATTGGTATCGCCCAGTACCAACAAATACGGCACCGAACTATTGTCACTAGGGCTGCAACAACGAATCGATAAAATCGACTTTTAAAAGCCGCAAACAACAAATTTCATCATCGATTAGTTGTGTCGCGCGATTAATGCTTCATCCGTCACCGTGCGTCATCAATGCCAATTGACTGAAACGGGGAAGAAAAAAACGGCAGAAGCGAGCCAGCGCCGCGGGTGCAGTGCTGCCAACTCAGTGACTTTGTTTGCTATATTTAGCGACTTTTTCAGACCCCTCCAGCTACTATTTTATAAAAAGCGACTAGCGACAAATCTGGCGACTTTTTTACGGTGTCACTGGCGGCTTTTGGAGACCCTGACGTGAAGGCATGTATCGCCTGTTTACTTGCCCGCGGGGCGCCCCCATCCCCAACCCCTCGCTTCTCCGCAGGAGTCCTTCAGCGCTGCAGTCAGAGCCGCGGGATGTTTACCCTCGAAGCGTCCAGACTGCAAATGAAGCGCGCATGCGCCGGGATTGACGGCGCAAATTGATCACAATAATTAAAATAGCCTGCGCTTTGTAAAGTGAAAAAGTCGCAATATGCAACTTTTGTAAAACAAAATGAACATGGCGGCGGAAGCACCATGTTTGTTTGGTTTTTAAAGTGGGGAAACGTAACGCTAGTTTCTCAGGTAGCTCATCTGATGCTTTCCTTACCGTGTTAGTAGGTTACAGACAGTGATAAGGTTGGCTACTTATTTATTTTTTTAATTTCATTTGAATTAGCTTAAGCAGTGTTTACATTTTGTTTATAAATCAATTAACTTGCAAATTATGAGGGGCAAGGCTTTTTAAAGTTTAAATCTTCTGGCAAAGATAAAGTAAAGAAGATCCTGCAATTTATGGAAGTAAAGCAGAATAAAATCCAGCAAGATCAGTAATATGTCACTTAATTATCTGCCACATTCCCATGTAAATATCTGTCTTTGGAGGATGTGTTTTTAGCACCCCTAGTTCTCTCATTTTTTATTCCAAATACAATTTATAATTTGAATCACAGGGCTATTTTTATCTCTATGGTTCAGTATTTTCTCAAGTAGCAACTTTAACTGATATACTTTCCTGTCTTAAAAGGCAGAACTCTTCTAGTCTAAAAAACTCATTTGTTGAAATGGGGGCCTCATTGTTTGAAGGGGCCAACAACAAAATGTCTTTTTAGCGGCTTTAAAAACAAAAAGTAGCCTACTATTGGATTTTTTCTCATGCGTAGTTTTATGAAACAATGAGTAGCCTATATTTTGTGGATGTACAGCGAAAAAAATACATTTCGATTTTTAAAATAATCGTTAGTTGCATGTAAGTTTTAATACAAAATATGATGGAAACTATGAGGGAACGCAATTTAAACACAAACAAAAGAAATTTATCTGAAAAATCAGCGTCTGTTCATATTGCACCAGGACAGTTAATGAGCAACCTGTACTTGTGTGCTTGTTTGTTCTGAATAAAATGCTTATTTTGGAATAAAGAGGATTAATATAAAAAATATTTTATGTCGAGTTGCTGGAGGACAAGGAGCTCATGTGGATACTGAGAGCTTGATCCACCTGTAGGTTTGTTCAGGACCAACATCACCCATCAGGTTCATAGATATAGAAAGTTTCCATGGTAACCGCATCCTCATGAGTGTAAAGTCCCAGATCTGCTTGTGCTGATTACAACATAAGACTCTGAAACTATGAGGATGATTTGAAGCGTGGCTGATATAAGGCGTTTTTGAACGAATGCAGCACTCTGCAGACGTGCCGCATGCCTACCTTGGTAAAATGGAAAGTTAATTATCGCTTCATGCCCAATCTCCGCTTTGGAAGTGAATCACCGTTACTCGCACTAATGCGAACACAAACACTCGCGTCACTTGGCAGCAATCTCCTGAGGGCGGCGGAGCGGGCGATGATCTTACAGACTGTAAAACCAGCCAGTCACTGCTGGCATAAAGCCGGTCTCCATGGTAAAGGGTTGCCTAGGGCGACAAATGGCTCCCGTCAGACAAATTGATGAGCGCCGATGGGGAGGTACGCACTCCATCACGCGGCCTGAGTCCTCCCGTTACAGCCGGGCTTGCTTTGGGCCCGCTAGCGTCTAAATGAGACGTGATCCTAAATGCCTGCTGCAGTTCAGCTTCAAACGCTCCAGATCGTTACGGCAACCAGTATACCTCTCTGATGGGAGGAAGAACAGACTGGACATGTTCGCTCAGGAGATTTCAGTTAAAGCCGTCCGTTCACAGCCCCCCACCCCCCTCCTGATGCACAATGAATAGGGAGACTTAATTCATCCATGCTTGTTTCTTTCTTAGGTGCAGCGGTGGGCCTTTTCACACCTTCCTCGCTCTTCTTCCTCCTCTCCATCATGCAGCTGTCAATATGCACAATCTTCCCCTTCTCACATCCTTTTTCTGAGACGGCAGTTTGACGGGTTTATAGCTGCTGAAGAGACACTATGCAGTGTGGGAAAGTATGCACCAGTGGGTAGGGGGGGGCTGGGCAGGGGCATGCCTAGCACCTCACTGAGAACAAAGCGGAGGAAAAGTGGACAGAAAGCTCAGACGGCGGCGCGTCACTTAGTCTATCCTCAGTCAGGTGAGAGGCGGTGAAACTTCCTCCTAGTTTCTCTCACCTTCACACCTCAGCGAATCTTCCGTCAGGTGGGCGTCTTGCACAGACGCCACAACCTAGATATGTCCAGATAAGAACTGCTGTCCGCCGTTTCTGCCTTAACCAATTAAATATCCACCAGGGTAGCAGAGTCCGGCTTCTGCATTCGATCTAAAAACACGGTCAGGCCCGTCAGACCTAGTTTTAACGTCTCGGGTGTACGAGTCGCCCATTAGTCATGGGGGGGGTACGATGAATGCAGGTAGTTCTGTCCTCGCCCAATGTCAGATTATTAATGGAATTAGCAAGAAAGTTTTACTCAAAAGTCCAGAAAAGTGAGACTTTTTTAGGATGAGAGGAAAGTCAGGAAGAAAAACAGGATTAGAGACGTTGGATTCATCGATTGATTAAAATCAAAAAGGATAGGAGAGGTTGGTATTGCTGAAACCCACCCGATACTTTGAAATTACACCTAATTTGTCTGACTAATATAGGCCGCAGATATTAATTATTTTAGTGATTGATTAATCTCGACCAGTTTTTCCCCAATCAATTTATTATTTAAACCAGGCTTCAAGATGTCTGGAAGGTTTTCCGTCTTACGACCACCAGACTGTTCTCCAAGTTCTTACAGGTCCTTCCTTGTGTGTGTCGATAGCTAAACGTAGCTACATTTCACTGATTCAATCCAACCTCAGCTGAACGGAAATGGATCGGGACGTGTGTACAATAGGGTTGTCAAAAGTATCGGTACTCAAAAAGTATCGATTCTGAAACGTTGTATCCAGATACAATACTCATTTTCAAAAGTATCGATACAGCCATCTAAAATGCAGGAATAGTGGAAAATGCACTTTCAAACACTGTGTGATTGAATAATTCTGTGCATTTTTCAGTTTCAGACTGAAAAACATCTGCAAAACATAGCCAAGGAAGGAACAATTTTAATTTTGTAAGTTTTTTTAATCAAGCTTGCTTAATATTGTGCACAGCATACAACCTCAAAATATTATTCTTATTGTTTTTTTTATTTATTTCTTGTATTTTTTTAGTAACGAAAATATTTGTTGAATTTTAGATTCTTTGTTTTTATTCTTGTGGTATCAAAAAGGGTATCAAGTATCTTTACTTAGTATCGGTATCGAGTTGAAAAGTTTAGTATCGTGACAACACTAGTGTTAAAGTACCAAGCGTTTGATCGGATTAAACCATTTAAGCATGCATGGACCGTCTGATTTCGCAGAAAAACATCACGCTGGCGTTGCACACCTGCGCAGTGGAGAATTTTTTTTACTTCAAACATCTGAATTGGTTTGTATGTCGACACCAATTAGAACAGCCCTCCCTTTCAGAATGAAATTACTTTCCAATCGGACCGAATCAGAATAAAACCTCCAGTCTGACAGGTTTACGTTAAATATTTTCTGATCCAATAAGTCCTTCAATCTCATTATTTTTGTCAATATAAAATTAGATAGAAAACTTTGAATCAATCTAAACAGATGATCTGGTTGAATTATAAAGGATTAACTAATCAACTGATGATCATTTCAATCAATTAAATCACCATTAATCCTTTTAGGCTTTATTATTAATCAAGATCAAATTTGTTTTTGGGCAAAAACCCCAGATTCTTGTAGAAATTGTTGAAGCATGGAAATAAAGCGCTGCCTGTTAAGCTTTGACTGTCTGGATAAAAACAAAAACAGAAGCTAATGCCTAAAAGCAGAGAAGCTGCCTTCCAACATCAGTCAGACAGGCCATAAATCCACAAAATCCAACTAAAGTGTTTCCACAGCAACCTGCCACCACAATTGGCTGTTTAATTACTGAAAGAAGGGATTAGAGTTAAAAAGGAAGAGGAAGAAATGGAGACAATGAAAAGCAGGTGGGAGGAAACGAGACAAAGACTTTTGATTCAAATAGGATTCATTTGCAAAAAGGGAGAACGGGGATGTCTCCTCCCCCAGTCAGGTAGGAACCGGTTTGACCCAGCCTGGCCGTTACACCAGTAAAAGTCTCCCGACATCAATCAGTTCAATCCTCGGTTTCTTCCAGAACAAGTCGTGTATCGGCATCGGAGACCATGCAGCCTGACTGAGGTCAGGGAAGAACAAATTTGTCTCATTCAGGGAGAACGAAAAGAAAAAGTTATTTTTTCTTTTTTAATGAGAGCTCAGTCAGAGGAATAAAGACGGCTTAACAGGACAGAGGTGGAGAGGATTCCAAAAAGTTAAAAATCAATCCTCTGGACTTTGTTTCCAAGTTTGAAGGCGTTTCTCTTCCATCCAGGAAGCTTTTTCAATTACAAAATGTCAGAAATAGCGTTGAGTTCCAGGTTTTTATACAGTAGCCCAACAAAACTTTTCGAAAGTTTTGTTTAGAAAACTTGCAAACTGAAAAGGGACAAACGGGTCCCCCCCCTTGGAATAGCCTTTGTTAGCCTGCAATGCCCCATACCTGTCTATGTCTCTGAAAGGGGGTCGTTAAAGCAAATTGTTGGCCTGGCAGAATAGGCAATAGGGATGGGTGATATGGACTAAAATAATGTATCATGATAATTTCTCTTATTTATCACTGAAATGAGAAGAGACGATAAAAACTACCAGCAAAATATTATTATAAATCTGTCACTAAATTCTGTCTTGAAAGCCCTACAAAATACTAGAAAGCACTAAACTATATCAATAAAGTTCAAGTACTAAACCTGTACTGCAAAACTGTACTGATACTAATCAAATAAGTCTGAAATATGAGAGACCAAATTCCAAATTTATTCAAACGATGCAAACAGCAAAACTAACTTGGCTTATTAAAAAAACCAAAGCGGTGCAACTGCAAACACAACCAGATAAATAGTCGTCTCATGATAAAAACGATAAATTCAAATTGTTATTGTGGGGAATTTCCTTTACGATATATGGTACACGATAAAATATCGCCCATCCATAATAGGCAAGGTCTTCTGCCCCCCTGTAAAGGGGTGGGGGTTGCGATGATAGCGGGAAGGGATCAACTCAATTGCAACACCATCCTGCTATTGTGGTGGGATAGAGATTGGTGCTTTCAATTTATCGCTAAAGGTTCAAACAACTTAGGAAAAATTAGCCAGATTTTTAACTAGTTGCTTTCTTTTTTAAAGAGACACCATATATCATGAGCCGTGAACTTTTAAACGGTGCGGTTTCGTCGTACAGTGTGAGCTGTAGCTGTGTGCAACGTAAAAATAAAATAATCGTACAGAACAAAAAACTGTATTGGTTGATACCGATCACCAGTAACCGATCACTGGGTCTATCTGAAGCCTTCCTTTTATCATGTCATATACATTTTTGTTAAGACTATTAAAATTGAATATATGTATTAAAATTAACAGAAGATAATGTATTGTGAATTGTCAACTGTATACTTTTATTGACAGGAAACATTCAACATTTTACTTCCTTAGAAACATCTTAAAACAGCTTAGAGCTTAACAAATAAGCCTTATTTCTAAATAAGATACAAAAAATCTGTCATTGTTAATTTACATTAACTTAAAGTGTACTCAAACTTAAAGTGCAGAGCAAAGAAAACAAAATCAAATATTTTTGGGATGCCATGATAAAAAGGCATAAGGTATGTATTTTAGGCTTGTCCTGCGGTAATTAACTGAAAATAGAAGCCATGACGGAATAGTTACACATCTTTAGATAATATATCAGTACTTGTTTGGCTTTTTGTCCTAGCTCAAAGTCTAAAATGTCCTTTTAATCACTTCAGACATTTTTCAGAAGTAATAAAGTTTTGTAAAATTCAAACAAATGCTAACTTTAAATGGTGTTTTAGCTCCTTTAAATCTACATACATTTAAAGTGCACAGCATGGAAATCACGAGTCAATGAGAAAGAAAGAGGAATAGAGATTAGTAAAGCCATTCCTCTTAAAGCTTACTTGTTAAGAATCAATGGCAGATTTTGCTTTAGAAATATAAGCATCTCTGCATTTTTGGCAGACAGCTTGTTCCTTTTCTCATCTATAATATTCCCTGCTGTGCTAAAAAGTCGCTCACTATCTACACTTGTGTATGGAGCCCAGAGGTAGGCTTGTGCTGCTTGTGCGAGAGCGGGGAAACGACTTTTATTGTCTCGCCAAAAAACAAGCGGCTGTCCGCTCCGTGGGATGACTGGCTCTGATAGGTAGAGGTTCATCTGCGATGATGTTGAGCTGCTGATGTCACCGCCACCATGTTCCTCGTCTTCATCCAACAACTATAGCGTTTAAGGAGCCAGCTCGTGGTACTTTCTCTGGGGGCTCGGTGCCAGTCGCTTCCAGGACAAGGACATCAGAAAGCAGCCCGCGAATCTGGGGCCTGAGTGCGTCGGAGAAATATCTGTCTTTATACCTTTTTTTTTTTGGTTGAAAATAAAAATAAAACTTAAATGGATTTACTTAAACAAACAAGATTTTATTTTAGCTGCGCGTAGATTACCTAAATGCACTACCGGGCCACCGTCAGTTTTCTTCTTCTTCTTCCCCACTTCCAGTCGCATACCAAAGCAGAGCAACTACAGCGCCCCTAGAGGAATCGGAGGAGTGAATCTAACAAGTAGTGCGTCTAATCGGCCCATCTGATCGGCCTTTATGGAGACCGCCGATCAAACTATTTACAGCCTTTATCGGCCCATAAAGATCGGTGACCGATCAATCGGAGCACCCTTATCAGATACCAATGTCGATGTCAGGTACCGGAAATCATTGACCTTTTAGGTCATCAAACAAAGAAAATATGGAAACTGAAATAAGCAGGTTATCGTCAGCATAAAAATCAATGAATCATGAGTGTTTCTCCACATTGAAATATAAAATGTTTATCGATATTAAAATATATTGTATAAAATGTCCACATAAGTGGAAAAAGGCTAAACAAAAAACTGATTAAAACAAAAACCACACAGCATCGATCATCAGATGTACTTACGGTCTAGTCCGTTGACGTAGCGGATCGACACCTCACAGTGCCCCCAGACTGCACTGACAATGGGAAACAGCCTCTTTCCCTTTAGCCCCCTGAAGGCCACTCCCAGATACTGTCCATCCACCATAAAGCTCAGCGTCCCTTCGTCCATGTCCAATATCACCGTCAAGCAGTCTGGGAGCACGAAGGACTCGTCCGGCTCCAGGAAGGTAGGGTATGTAGGCGCTGACGAGTTTGCAGGTCTGTTCTTTCCGTCGTGATAAAGTCTATTCCGGCCCAGGTCCCAGCCCCAGGACTCCGAGTCCGAGCCCACCAGGGCCGTGTAGCCAACCGAATGCAAAGGCGCCTCAGCTGTAGCCACTCCTACTACAGCGTGAGTGCCTCTTTGTCTTGTTGGCCAGTGAATCCTCCAAACATGGAGGCCCCTGGTGTAGCCTACCTTCCCTCGAATGCAGTCCGTGCTCTGGGCCACAGGGTGCCTGTGAAACGTCAGCTTGTCGTCCTCCTTGACAAAGACGTTAAGCGATCGGTCATCGGGGTTCCAGGCGTGGCGAATTTGTGTCTCGGGGGTGGCCGGCGGCATGTCAAGAAGTAAATCTAGTCTTGGTGGCCGACAGAAATCCGGACCCCGTAGTTCACGACGCACTGGGCGATATGAGGGCTCCCCACGTACATCCACTGACTTGATGCTGCCAGAGATCTTCTGGCCCATGGCTTGGGCGATCCCAGGGAGGAGAGGGAAGAGGGGAGGGAAGAAGGATGGACAAAGGGTGGCGATGAGGGGCCAGTAGGTCCGGACGTTACCTCATGAGCGCACAGGGATGCTGCGAGACCAGTGCAGAAAGATGCTGCTAAGCACTCCAGCTCTACAGCCCGAGGGGAACACAATCCTGAAACACAAGAACACATAATCCCCATTTGTGTTTGATATTACACATCTACATGGACTAGGTACTGGCATCAGGGTATCCAAAACCCTTATAGTCGTAGGGTAGCAGCTGTTCAAACCGTTGCAGTTGGTGCCCGACTTTACACGAGTGACTAAAGTGAATGTGATTTGTCGTTTATCAAAGGGGCAGGATTGTTGTAGCTGAAGATTCGCAAGCACTTTGGTTGTGGCCGGTTTGTTGGAAGCATCTTGCTAACCAGTTAGCAACTTAGTGCTATTAGGTTCCCAATGGGAAGGTCCATTGGGACCAAGTAGCACTAAATTGGTGACTTAAGCGGCGCTGTCAAGGAAGCTATGGACAGCGGAAACATGCAAAGAGGAGGAGAGTTTAGTGTCGGAGGTAGTGGATGGTCTCCTCCGGTCATCCATTTTTTTTTAGAGGAAATTCCATGTTGTGGAAGAGGGCGCCAGGGCTGCATTGCTTGGTTTGGTGTAGAAGGCTTCCAGCGTACATGTTTGAGCCCTTGCCTCGCATATTCTGTTAGCTCTACTGATAAAGAGTACTTTATATACATGTTTAAGCCAAAATGATTTGACATTCAAATATGACTTCCCTACGATTTTAACGATTACCTTCTTATTCGGTTCCTTGAGTTGTTGGGTTCAACCTTTCCTCTTCTAGGTGATTGCTCAATGCTAGTTAGGGAACACTTTCTAGTCAACTAGACGAAAACCATTTAATTCTTTTTCAATATTGTCAAAAATACTGTAATAAATAAAATACTGCAATTAAAATGTACTTCTTGGCACATAAAACAGGTAGTGAACAAAAAGATAATAAAAATGAAGAGGAACCAAACAGAGGAAGAGGGGAGAGTTGGCTGAAGAAGCTGGTGTCGTTTTGGCCGCTGCTAGGAGATGCTAACCCAGATGGAGAGCTATGCTATAAAGAGCTCTAGTTTCTAACTGAGGCTGTTAGCGGTTAGCATCGGGATATAAACATTTTCCGATATTAGAACAATGAGTTATGACAGAAAGATGCTAGTGTTAGCTTTCCTATGTTTACTGTGTAGATTACAGTCCAGTCAGACCCAACCACATCATCTACCCAGCATGCATTGCACAGGTGAAAAAATAGCTACCTCCATGGGGGGAAAATACAAAGGATACACTAATTTTGAAGTAAATATGAGGGTTTTTTGTCGTATCAAAAAGTTAATATCAAAATTACAAGATATTCAGGATGACATGGTAAAATACTTTAAGTTTCTGATATTCTGACTTATGGTGATTTTAACTAAATCATATTTTACCCCTTAAACAGATTTCACAGGGTTGTTATGTAGCAGTAACTCATATTTAAGATTTTAACATTTATGGAGTGAATTTTGTACCACTATCATTGATTTTCTATTTATTTTAACAACTTTTGACGTATCTCACATTTTATTTTTTTTCTTCAAATTTCTCTTTAAAATGTTTTATGAACAGCATTATAAGTCAAGAGAATATGATGTAAAACTCAACTCAAAGGACCGCATTTCATAATGCAGAGAAATTAAATCCAACATCTATATCTAAAATTTAAAAAACGAATTATAAATTCAGAGAAATCTTTAAAGTTACTTTCAAAGGCTTTTTTGAATAAATCTTATTTTCTCCGTAATTTTATTTATTATTTTTTTTTTATTTCCTTTCATGAAACATGTTCTTTGCAGCAGTAATGGAATAAAATTCTCTCCATAAGCAATCACAGGAACGATTGTTTAACCAGTTATGGTGAAGGTTATAATTTTGTTTTTGGAAGTGTTTGGTTTAGAAGTACAAATGTGTTGTATTTATACAGTCTTCTACACATCAGCTGGTAAAATATTCTCAGACCAGATAATCCCCAGTTACTGTTCTCCAACTAGATTACATTATTTGAAAGACCAGTGTGTTTAAATCAGCTCCAGTTAGAAAAACTATCAACTCTGAAGCAGTTTATATTAAAAAGAAAGCTGAAATTTAAGGATCGGCTAAAAGCAGCAGACTAATTTTAATGTTATAAACAGCGGAGCGGCATTTAACGTGTTAAAAGCTGCAGCACCGACAGAACTCCTTTGTCCGCTGCGTCTTCAAACACTCAGATGTTACACAATCCCCTGCGGTTTTAGAGGAAACTCCACATGGTTCTTCCAGGGAAAGTACAGCAGCCGGAATGAATCCATTCATCTTAAATCCTTCCAAGTTCAGGTTTGTTAATGATCGCTTCAGAGTAGACAAAAAAACAAAACAAACAGTAAATGGGAAGAGGTTTCTACTAAAGATGGGAGCCAGCGGCTAAATGTGGTTCAATTCATCCGTTATGCTATCGCGTTGCATGACCCCAACTGATCAGTCACTTTTATGCTCTCAGTTTAAACCAAAAAAGTTAATTATTCTGATCGCATGATTCTCAAAAAAAGAAAAACACAAAGTAGGATTTCTATTGGTCTGCTGGTCGGTAGGGACATTTTTATTGGTTATTAAAGTGAAAATAAAGACCTCTTTAAAACCAGAAATGTAAATGAATGCAACTCTTTAAAAACTCAATCTGAAAAGGAGAAATATAAAAAATATAAACATAAATAAATCTAATAAACTTACTCAAAACATGTTTTGGTAATTTATTCCAGATTATTTTTTATTCCAATATTAGAATGATGAGTTAGAGCGACAGAAAGATGCTAATGTTAGCCTTCCTATGTTTAATCAGTAGGCTACAGTCCAGTCAGACCCAACCACGTCATCTACCCAGCATGCATTGCACAGGTGAAAGAATAGCTACCTCCATGGGTGGAAAATACAAAGGATACACTAATTTTGAAGAATTATGAGTTTTTTACGTATCAAAAACTTTTTTTTTTAAAGGTAATAGGAAAACAACAACATATTCAGGATGTTCAAATACTCATGGATTCGTTATGGTGATTTTAGCTAAATCTTTGTATTTTAACCCTTAAACAGATGTTATTTCCCATGGTTGTCATGTAAAAACGCTTAATTATTCTGATCTCATGATTCTAAAAACAAAAAGTAGGGGGGGTCATCATTTCTATTGGTCTGCTGGATGGTGGCAACATTTTTATTGGTTATTAAAGTGAAAATAAAAACCTCTTTAAAACCAGAAATGTAAATGAATGTAAGTGTTTCAAACTCGATCTGAAAAGGAGAAATATAAAAAAGCCTGAAACTTATAAAAACAAATAAATCTAACAATAAAGTTACTCTAAACTAAAAAATCTAGAATGAATGACCTAAACACTTTTTTAATTTACAAAACATGTTCATTGTTTTCTTCTTAACATAGATGGCTTCCTTCACGCCCCTCTCAAACCACCTGTCGTCTCTTTGTTCACAATGTGAAAATTCTGGTCCTCCTCAAAGAATGTCCTTTGTCCATCAGGGTGTAGATGGACAGCAGAGTTTTGTCCAGAGTGAGTGGCGCTCTGTACAATGTGAAGAGTCTGTGGAGATAAGTTGTTTGGTTTCTCCAATATAAACATTAATTGGAAAAGCTTCCTGGATGGGAAGCCAAACGTCTACGTAAACTTTGGAAACAAAGTCCAGTGGATTGTTTATCAACAACTTTTTTGGAACGAATATGACCTGGATGATAAATAAATCAATAAGCCCTTATTCTTCCCCCATAGTAGAAACCAACTCCGATTTAGATTTTTAGCCAAATTCAATATGTTCTCCTACTTCATTCTTCGTCGGCTCATGTTTAGTTCAGACTTAACACCTCATTGTTTCCTTAGTACCAGAGACATGTGCATAAAACATATTTTTTGTCATACATAAACCACAATGGCCGTTTTTCGACTGAAACTAAACCCAATGAGGGATAAAATAACCACCTCCCATTTCTATCAAAGCTGGAGCAACTTTTGGCTTCTGGGTGAGAGCAGTTAAACAGCCATGAAGAACAGGAAGCTATGAATAAGTCTTTAAAAAGCTGGTGAAGATTTTTAGTCATCCAGGTCATAATTCCAAAAATATTTAAAAAAAACAATCCACTGGACTTTGCTTCTAAGTCACCCAACGACAATGACCCCCCTTTCAGAGACATAGACAGGTATGGGGCTTTGCAGGTTAACAAAAGAAGCCAAACGACCCCCATTCCAAAGGGGGGGACCCGTTCATCCGGTTCAATTTGCATGTTTTCTAAACAAAAAACAGGCTTTGTTGGGCGACTCTATAAAGCTTCGAACTCAACGCCATTTCTGACATTTTGAATAGAAAAAGCTTTCCTGGATGGGAAGAGAAACGTCTTCAAACTTGGAAACAAAGTCCAACTGATTGGTTTTTAATTTTTTTGGAGTCTTTAAATTGGACCAAAATGATGAAAAACAACTTTTAATCAATAAGATCCATAGAACTGTTTAGAGAAGTATGAAACAGACCAATAGCGTCCATCCAGGCATCAACGGTTTATTCAAATCGATTTGACATTTTTAAAGAGATTCCATAAAATCACAGAATGGCCTTAAAAAGAAAAACCTCCTCAGCTACACAAACGATGACCCTGAAAGAGTAAGCAAATGTTAATCTGTGCTAAAATCTCACTTTGTGTCCTTTTAAAAGCTGTAAAGCAACAAATCGATCCGGCTGAGATGATCTGATGCAGAGAATAGATGGAAAAAATGTGACACGATGAACGGTGAACAGCTTCGACAGCAGCAGCATTCAAGACCGAGAGCTCACACGTTCACAGAGGATCATTTGTTGAACCTCGCCTCATGACGGAGTGACTTACACATTTTTCATTACTGCAGATTAACCCTGATGGAGCCGTTCCATATAAAACAAAAGGTCACTTTCTCAACAGACGCCATTTATTCACAAACTAGTGTCCATCACACCGTAAGAACCGTTTTACCAGGCTTTCCCATATAAAAATACATTCTTAGGGTTAACCTCTCTGCTGAAAAGTCTTGCCCAAACTTAATGGTTTGGTGCAAATTCCCTGCAACTAAACTCCAATAAAACAGAGGTGCTGGTGATTGCCCCTGATGAAGCTATTCCAGGTATCCTCCAGGATCTGGGTGACTAGTTTGTCTGCTAAACCAAGCCTTAGAAACCGAGGCGTTATTTTGGACAACACGTTGTCCTTAGATGAGGGTCTGCAACGCTTCCAGGCCAAGGACCCAAGCAAAGTGATGACAAGATGGAGCGGGGACATTCCAATTATATATATTGTATGAAATAGTGTTCTATCAAACTGGTCCTATAGTCACTCTATTACAGATGGAGTAATGTAACTAAAGTAATCCCTCCCTGGGATTATTAAAGTATTTCTGATTCCTGGTTGGTGAGTATGGAGGATAAAAAGTGCCAAAATTAAATAAATACAGCATTAAATAAATAATTCAATTTGCCAATAATTAAATAAATGCGTCATTCATTAATTAAAACCACGTCACTAATATAAAGTGCCACAACTAAATAAATACAGCGATAAACAATTAAATGTGTAATTCATTAAATAAATAAGTAATTAAATATATAAATTTGTTATTCATTTAATAAAATACATCATTCATTTAAAAAAAAATTATATATATATATATTATTTTAGGTTGCATTTAATTATTTCATGGTCCTGTGTCGCAGTGCATCGAAACCATTAAAAGAATCTGTCAAACTCACCCATCAAAGTTAGGGGGCGGTTATCTAACACCTGATTGGTCACCCTGCACATTAAGGCCAAGCAAATCGATTACAGAGACTGATCCACAGGTTGTAAACATACTCTGATATAGTAGGTGGCGACTCGATTCGCGTTAACCCCGCCCTCTAACTTATTTAATTCCACATTTAATTAATTATTGACACATTTTATTATTTATTTAATGCTGTATTTATTTATTCAATTTTGGCACTTTTTATCCTCCATAGGTGGGACAGGTGTTGTGAATGAAACGGTGCCCAGCTTGAAAGAGCTCCTGTGTGTCTCTGAATGTGAGCATTGATGACTGAAAGACATCTTCTGCCTCCATTTATCTGTTTACTACAGTCTGTTGGATTCATGTTCATGTGGATTTAAAGACTTTTTAATAAGTGGATTAAATTGCAGTAAGAAATAAAAATCAATCTAAACTTTCACAACCCCCATGCAGTACCTCCATGGACCCCCTAGGGGTCGTTGACCCGCTGTTGAAGACCTCCGCCTTAGAGCACCACTCAAAACTGCTGACAAGAAATCTCTAAACTTAGAACAATCGTTTCCAGAGATGATCTTGAAAGGATTATCCACGCCTTTATGTCTTCCCGTTTAGACTACTGCAAAGCCTGGTTTATGCTCAGAAACCAGGTCGTCTGCATCGCAGTTAACGGTGTAGGTGACCGCAGACAATGCTGCAGATAGCGTTGCAGGGAGTAGAGAAAGGAGGCCTCTGATTGCTCAATTCTACATCCGCTCGACACATTTCGCATTTCCTAACCAGCTTGTTTGGTTTGCATGACCGCCATTATGGAAAAACAGACTCTGAAAGATGGACCAGCTAAAAGAGCGAGTCTGCAAAGTAATTAGAAGGTGCCCACATCTGTACGACTCTCATTCTCCACACCACAAGGACAGCACGTATTCAAGCAATTGATTGAGAGAGAAAGTGATGGCCTTTCTGATTCCTGATCCTCCACGGACGGGTTGGTCGTTGGATCGCCAACTTGAAGAGGGAGGATTTGCCATCGAACTTCTGGCCAGAGAAAAAAACCCGTAATATGTAGCCAACATTTGGAAGAAGAATGTTTTCAAGATGACTTGGATAATAGCGCGTTGACAAACACCAGATACAGCACTGGGACTTGATCAACAGCCGATACCGCACCGTGACAATGTCACTAACCAGTAGGTGGCAGTAGTGTTCTTTGACAAACATGGATGCCTCCAGTAAAGCACATTCACATGAAAATTACTCTGAATTAAAAACACTGATCATTTATTGAACAGGATGGAATCATTTCAGATTTAAAGAACTTTAAAGAAGCATTGTTTTATAACCATGTCTTTTGTGGCTCTTAACATATTTTATTTGCATTGTAATTTTGTGAAGCACTTTATAAATAAACATGACTTCCTTACTTATTGTGTCAACATAAAGAACAATCTGTTCAGCCTGGTGTGAAGCTGACAGACAGAAGTGGATCATCTTTCAGGAGACTCTCTGGGAAACTAGATGCCATCATTAAAGGAGAAGTCTTTCCAGCTGCCAAATGTCAGCCATCAAAGCGTCGTCATCCCAGCGTTTGATCGACAGAAGAAGCACAGAAACAAGGACTAACTTACTGATCCAGAACATCGGTTAAGAAAGAGAAACCCTCGCTGCCAGGTCTATGAGGAGCAGTTCTCCTGCTCAGCCATGAGGTGAACCAGCGATGGGATACTCTGATTCTACGCAGCCATCAGCACCTATAAGCCCACCTAACCTCCACCTGTTTGCACCTGTTTCTGAAGTGAAATGCATTTTCTCCTAAACGAGTCTGAGCAGATAAAGGGACATCGTTACACAGGAGTCTGTTTTTCACATGGACTGGAAAATTGTTAGAATTTGATGAAATAGAACAAAAGAAAGAAGGTATTCACCAAAGCCAGTTAACTTTCAGTATCATTTCCTGCAACGCTTTAGAAATTATTTTAAAACACTGCCATACGTTGTGATATGCATCGAATTTCATTTTAAATTTAATTGAAAATAATTGATAATTGATAATATTAGTTTTCTTTTGCAGCAAAAATGAAATAAACCTGTATTTAGAAAACTGGAGCTCCTCTCAGTAACTCCTAACTCCCTGTTAATCCTAAGAAAGGATTAGTACTCAAAGGATAAATATAAAAATATTAATGATAAGGAAAAAAACTGGAATTGGAAAAGAAACTGTAAAGAGAAAACTTTAACTTTAGACACTAGAATATAAAATAAAATAACAGTTCCTTATAGATCTATTGGGTTTTATCAGGGTGTCTGGTTCTCGTCCAGAAACATGAACATTAGAGAAACTGAAAGAGTCTGGAGTTTAGGAGTGAAAGCATAAATAGTTTGACTTTTTGATCCCTGCTGGACGCACCGTCTGTCTGACACAGACCCCGCCTCCTGCCCACCGACATGTTCCCTAACATTTTGGCAATTTCTTTACATTTCTGTCTCTATTATACAGCTTAGAGGGTCAACTTCTGCATACATACATATATATTTATATATACACATATACACACACACATATAGATATACTAACATATAGATATACACACACATATACATATATATAAAAACATTAAAATCCTTGGTCATCTCTATCGTTGACAGGTTGCAGCCACTTCCTGAACTCCTTGTTTTTCAGCCATTTTTGTTGAAATTTGCCCCCCCCATCTCTACCTTTTCCTCCTCCTTGAGCCTCTTTTCCAAACACACAGCTTTACGATCAACCAGAAGCAGTTCTAATTATGATTAAACATGTTAAATATAGATATTAATTTTTAAATGTTTAACTTTAAAATTAAAAGATCAGTTTATGATTGTTTCTTTCATTTTGGCCATTTAAGCGCTTCTGTAGGTTTGGTTTACCCGTCTTTCCTTGTGGGATTTTATTTAGAAGTTTGGGTTAAAAATGATAAAAGAACAGAAATGGCTTCCTACGATGAAGACCTTTAAGAAATCAGGTGATTCTTTCACAGCAACGCAAACAGAGACACAGCTGCTAAGCAGTGGGAATGTTTGCCCTGTATGGGACCAGAGAGAGAGAGCAGACAAAAAATAAAAAGACAGCGTCATTGTCGGTAAGTCTGCAAGTTCCTGCTCGCGACGCGGGGAAGGAGGAAAAACAGAAAAGCTGGCTTCAGTTCCCGACAGAGAGGGAAACAGCTGCCAGAGGAAGAGGAAAAACACAGAGAGGAAGGGCTGATGAGAAGCGTGCGTCAGGTTTTTAACCCAAGCAGATCAATAAGTCAAATAAAGTCACACCCTGCTGTCCACTATGAGCAGATTAATGGCTAATCTACCTGCTGAACTGGATAACCCACACCTGGTCGGTCAGGAGGAGATCAAAGACAATCCGTCAGCCAATCAAAACTCAGACAGCGAATCAGTGGGATCAGAGAGAGAGTCCATTAATTCGACATCTGCAGCCTTTTCCCTGAACGCCTAAAAATGCTACAAAACCAACCTTCACTCATCAGGGAGCGTTTACGTTTAAACTTCTGAAATGATTCCATCCTGTTCAATAAATGATCAGTGTTTTTAATTCAGAGTAATTTTTCATGCGTGAATGTGTGCTTTACTGGAGGCATCCATGTTTGTCACCAAGAACACTACTGCCACTCTACTGGTTAGTGACATTGTCGCGGTGCGCGCATCGCTGTTGATCAAGTCCCAGTGCTGTATCTGGTGTTTGTCACAACGCGCTATTATCCAAGTCATCTTGAAAACATTCTTCTTCCAAATGTTGTAGCTAAGCTATATTACGGTTTTTTCTCTGGCCAGAAGTTGGATGGCAAATCCTCCCTTTCAAGTTGGCATCCAACCACCAACCCGGTCCGCGGAGGATCAGGAACCTGAAAGGTGGAATAACTCTTTTCACTTTAACCCATGTATTCCAGCATCCAGCCGCCATGCATGCGTGGGCATTGTCAGCTTCCTACTATAGCTCTGGTGAATTTCAATGGTGAAGTCCTCTGGAAATCTTCAACAATTGTTGTTGGTTGCAGATGTGTCCTAGTAGTTCCCATTGATTTAGCTTGGAAAGCGGGAGAATGGCGCTAGGCTTACCGCACCGTGATCGTCACTGCTGGAAGATGGCAGGAGGGAGGGGCTACATATTTGGGAAAAAAAATGGCCACTCCCAGACTCAGTGATCGCATGATTTTAAAGTTTTTATTTTTATTAACACTAAATTCATTAAATCATAGTGAACATACATACACCAGGTGTAAGTACCTGGGCAGGAACTGAATAAATGACACATTTTAGGTATTTTAAAGAAATAAATTATTTATGGCAATTTTGAATATGAAAGTAAAATAATTTGTTAAACTTTTAGTACAATAAAAAAATTACAATCCAGCTTCCTACTTTAAACTAATTATTCTAATAAGGTTGAACTTTCCTTGTTCTGCTGTCAAGGTTTGGTTTAAACTTCAACAACAGGAACCTCGTTGGGCTTCAGCCATTATTTATATTGAAAAATAATTTCAACAGAATCACATAATCCTTACCTATTAAATTCCCTTTTTACCCATCAGACTGAATGTTGCTCCAAAGGCAGGCGGGGGGCAATAATGGACCCATTTGTCCAAACGATTTCCTGACACACCCATTAGCCAAGGATAAGAGGCCGTTTACCATCCCTACGTCTCTGCTTACCCAGGGAGAATAACTTTGGCAGCGACGTGTTAAAACTAGGAGTCAGTGCTAGCTTCTCATGCAGACTGTAGATATTCTAACACGGGTTTGGAGTCAAAGTCTAACGTTTGACAGAGCATCAAAATCAGGAGTTACTAAAAAGTTCAGCCTGTCTGAAATGTCAGAGTTACTCCGGTTCAGAAAATGCAGAAAATGGTTGTATGAGACTGAAATTGTAAAGAGGAAGAAAACAGGATTAGGTTTAAAAAGACAATAAAAGTTTGATCTATAATCAGATCTAAACCTCTACTTTGCAGGATTTATTTCGCTGTGATTACAGCTCAAAGAATATCAGGATTAGGGGATGTACGCTATATAATCGGGTCCCATATCGGTATCGCTCTTAAAAACTGAATATCGTGGACATCGTCCACCCTCAACACGATATTTAACCCGAGCATTTGATCAGCTTCCTGAGTTTCTAAAAGTCTAAAAAAAAAAAAACTTTTCCCCAAATACTTCTACGGGAAACTTTAAAACTTTAGACCGGGTCAGCTACAAGCAGCTGTTATTAGTTTGGCACAGATATCCTCGGGATGATGGGTCAAGCAGCCATGTCTGAGCAGTGTTTGGGTCGTGAGGGTCTTTCCAGTGACCCAGATCATCTGGTAATGGAGGAGGGGCAGCAAGTTTAGAACCCTGGATTTGGAAGCGCCATTTCCAAAAACTTCTACTAGGCCACGACTCCACTGTCAACATGCAGTAGTCTTGTAAAATCCCTTTTTTCCCCGTTTCTATCAGAAAATAAGTGCTAAATAAAGATGTTTTTGGTGAAATTGTTCAGTCGTAGTTCGGAACCATTTTTCAATTCACAGGGTTCCCGCACGGGTCCTTAAAAAGTCTTAAAAAACTACTTGAATTACTTCCATGAGAAATAAAACTAAGGCCTTAATTGGTATTATACTAAAGGGATGCAGGATATAATCGGGCTCCTATCGGTATCGGCCTATCGGCCTGTATTGGCCTTTAAACTGAATATCGGACATCGCCACCCCACCGATATCGATATTTAACGTGATCATTTGATCAGCTTCCCGAGTTTCTAAAGTCTAAAAAAAAAAATAAATACTACTTCACTTCTTCTTCTTCACTCAAAAACTTCTTTTTACAGACTTAAAAAACTTCTAAAGACGAGGAAGTACATATTGATCCATTAAAATATCCCAATATCTTCATATGCTGATATATTGCCATTTAAAAAACAATTCATATCAATCTCATCACTAGAAATGAAATATTGCTATATGTCATCAAGTATGCACTGAAATCCTCAAAAATTCACCAAATGTTTGCCAGTATTTTTATATGTTGTTGATATATTGACGCCGTATCATTCTATTTTACTAACAAAAGTCTCTCCACAGAATTTTGCGGAAATATCTTGAGAGTTTGCAAACAGAGCCATGAAATTTCACCAGTTTTGAAAGTAAAATAGATCATACCGCTGCTTTTAAAAATCTATTTGATATCAGCATATGAAAATATATTTGAGTATATTATTTTTCAAAGTGTCAGAGGAAATGGATAAACAAAACTGCTATTTTTCAATGACTACTTACTCGCTTTTTGTCAGCTTTTAACATCGTACGGTATCGATCTCGGTTATCGGCTTACGGTGAGTTTTAAAATATGTCGGATATCGCGGCAAAATCCCAATATCGCGGCAGCATCCTCAATCAGGATTGGCATCCCAGCAAAACTTGTCTGACCAGAGCAGAAGGTGTAACGCCGGGCATACGTTAGCAGCGATATTTCCAAGTAATGCACGTTAGCTAAAAACTCAAACGCGCTAGCCAATACAATGAAACCGCATAACGGGTAAAGCGTTCACAGTTTACGCATGTTTGTTCTCACAATGTGTGACCTGACGCGTTGATGCGACCTACCTGCATGTCTAAAAACCACACGTCGGACTCAGCGCCGAGAGATGGTGCTGGTCGGATCTGGAAGAAGAACTCGTTTGTGCATGCGCAGTGCTCAAGCTTCCGGTAAATCGGCTCATAGCTCTGCTTCAACAGCATCATTTGTCTACGAACATCTCACGACGGCCGAATTAATTTCAAACGTGTGATATTTCTCCTGACGTTATGATTCCTGATCAGGCAGTGGTCGTTAAAGAGGCTAATCGCCCCTCGTTACCCCAGTATACGACACGACTCAGTATCCACGATGAAGCTGAAACTCTTCCCGATTGAAAAAATCCGCACACTACTGGAAAACCGGCCCGTAAAAAGCAAAAAATAAATCATGCGGTATATGCCCGGCTTAACCAGACGATTCCAGCACATGAATTTATTTAGATCTAAACTGAAAATGACCAGACCAGCATGAGTCGTGGTACTTGGAGCGTTGGATGAATCGCTCAATAATTCTTGAATACTCGTCCAGTTTTTCATGATTGGTTCAATAGTTTGTACATCTATACATCCGACCATGGGCACAGTCACAGTGCTGCTCTGGTCCAGGGATTGGCAAACATCAAAGTCTACCTGCGTCTAATACTGGAGGCCAATGCGTCCCGTGACCAGATTTTTCTTTAAAGATTTCTACAATGGAGCACTGTTGCCTTGTAGCAAAGAAGGTCCTGGGTTTGATCCTGGTCATTCTGCATGGAGGTTGCATAGTAAAGGCTCTCTCTGGGTACCCCAGCTTCTTCCCCAACAGCCCAAAAAATAGTGCAGCCTGCGATAAACCCTCTGACTAAATCTCTTGAGATTCATCTTCGTGGCACGAGTAACTGGCCCGGATGAGATACGGAAGCCGGTCGAAGCAGATGCACGATGAGAACAACCACACGTTTTTCCAAACGGCTTTGCGCTGTGCCTATTGGCCAAGCGGCTCTACGACCAATGAGCGCCAAAATGGTAAAAGCGGCGAATACGTCCTTCTTAAAAATAAATGAGCATAGAGCCAAATGAGAGCCAGCGGTCCTTCACAAATGGCTATGCCGAGAGAGGGCCACTCGCAGACGGGCTACTGTTAGCCCTGGCTGCCGTTTTAATTACGCATTAAATCGGTAAATGGACCATATAGTGACGCTTTTAACTATAACATTCTCGCCTAAAACGATCTTAAGTCATTACTTTTATTGAACAACAGCAACAGAAAAAAATTACTTTTTAACTTTTCAAAGGAGCGCTCCATTGAAAGCTGCTGCTTTCTCCAGAGTCGCGCAGTTTTGACGCCACACACTCAAAACCCCGCCCACTTTGCATCCACTTGCAGGAAATTCAAAACGCATCTCTGGCGTTGTAATTGGCCCGCCAGTTCTAGGGCCTGGGGAGGATTGATCAAGGCTTGACTTGCAGGCAAAAATGTTTTTAGCCGCTGGCGAATGGGGCTAGTTTACCATGACTGTTGGGTTAATTGGCGACTCTGGGTGTGCGCGTCTGTAACGGACTGGCCATCTGACAAGAATAAACCCGCCTCCTTGAAACGGGCCCCAGCCACACAGATGGAGGAACACCTGGACTAGATCAGTTAGCTAATAGAAAATCATCTGTTAAAAGATCTATTTTCTTTAACCTCCAATTGCAAAGTCACTCTTCAAGGCAACATGCGTGGAGAAGCTCTTGTAAAACCTTCATTTCTTTGCTGCTCCATCATGTTCTCCTCATTAACAGGACAATTAGTTCAAAGTAACTAAGGCACAAATCCAATTTGGCTCACAGGCATTTGGGTGGCACAACACACTCCCAGGAGAAACCCTGCAGAGGTTGGCAAATATGGCAGACTGGCTTTTAATGATCTGACATCGTTAATGAAAGCTGGGGGGGGGTGAGAGGTGGGAGCGAAGCATTTATCAGCACAGGGCCTCAGGGAAGACAACGGTTTCTATTCAAAATACAGTAAAGTGACTGATTGCTTCCGAGGGCCAATCTGGATGGGCTTAAAAAAACAAAACAAATGTTCATTAAATATTCCAATAAAGAGCCACGCTGGGCGCCGATGATACCAAACTTATTTAAGGCCGGGTTTGAAATTAGCTCAAAAAAATATTGTTATGTACCTGATCAAGGATACAAACAGTTGAATCAGGGTTCCTACAGCATAAAGGCGAGTTAAATCTCAAGACTTTTAATGCAACTTGAAATAAAAATTTAAGACTAAAATTCTACAAACAAAAAACCCATACTCTCAGCAGAGCAAGTTTGTGCTTACTGAACGAAGAGAGGAAGACCAGCGAGAGGAGAAAATATCTGTGCAAGAAGCTTTAAATCTGAGAGAAAAAACAAAAGATTTGAGAGGAGAAGATATTTGAGAGAGAGCATGTTTGGAGTGTGATGCATTAGTAAGTTTTGAGTGCAAGAAGATGAAATTCTTTTCTCAAATTGAAATTATATGCTCTTGCATTATGGCAGGATAATTCTCCCATACATTTACACTTTCATATATATTCCAGACCAAAAAAGTTTAATGAGCATCTCCCAAATGTCCCGGCCGCAAGAATAGCGCTTTTATTGGTTCCGCTATCAGGGCCGGAACCAATAATGGCGAACTACAGTATTATTTATTTATTTTTTTTATTAAAAAAAAAAAAAAAATTGTCAATTTTAACGTTTTATTTAGATTACAAAAAATAAATCGTAATAAAAAATAATCCTATTTATGGTGTTTTAAAAAAAATTAAGACCTACAAAAAGACTGATTTAAGACATTTTAATACCATAATTAAGGCCTTAGTTTTATTTTGAAGAATTCAATGCCTTTTAAGACTTTTTAAGGACCAGCGGGAACCCTGTGAATTGAAAAATGGCTCCGAACTAGGACTGAAGATTTCACCAAACATCTTTATTGCACTTATTTTCTGATAGAAACGGGGAAAAAAAAGGATTTTACAAGACTACTTGTTGACAGGGGAGTGGTGGCCTAGTGGTTTGGGCATCGCGCTGAATCCAGAGGTTCTGACTTCAAGCCCAACTCCCACAGACCGACATTCTGGGTCCCTGAGCAAGACCCTTAACCCAACACTGCTCAGACAATCCGAACCCAACATCGGGATGTCTGTGCCCAGGCTAATAACAGCTAGCATTAGCTTTAGAGCATCTACAAAAGATTTTAATGAAGGCTAAAGATAATATAGAGTCAATTATTTGGTTATAAATAATAAATACCAAATAATTGCCTAGCAAAAAAACCTGAAAAAAAAATGAAAGAATGAAATAAAAATGGAAGTGTTTTAGCTTAGTTTTCTTATCATTAGCTCTGAAATGAAGTTTGTTTTTAAACACATCAAGTAACATCTTTAAGAAAAATCTAAATTTCTATTATGAAAAAATATGTGTTAATGCCTAAATACCCCTTATTTACACTTAACATGAGCTGAATTATCCGGGAATTTTTATTACTTCCTCGTTACGGAAACGACTGTCCTAGAGCTAGCTTAGCATGTAGCACCGCTCCACATTTGGGGTTCAAGTCCATCTGCCTTCTATGAAAAATTCCTCCTTTATCTTTTTCTCCTCAATCAAAAAGATAAAAAAAAAATTAAAAAGATCTTTTTGCTTTAATCAATGTGTTTGCAGACTTGCAGTATTATTATGGTCCTTTAAACTGCAGGAAGCAGACAGGCTCAGCCTCTTATTGAAAGAAAACTGCGTTCGGTTTAGCCAAACAAATGAGTAGCTTTATATCCATTTGAATGAAAATGAGTATCTTTATTGTATTCATAAAATCAGCTCTAGAAAAGAGCATCCTGACCTCATTAAGCATTTTGGAGAGTAAAAACATTCAGGGGGAAGTTAAACCAACCATCAAATGCATTTCTGCTCAAAGACAACCTGAAACATCAGGCCCAGCAGCTACAGAACGGCTCTGATGACAAGCAGCTTAACTGGGAGGCTTGTAAAGCAATCCATCATTTAAGAGGTTCAGAGTGTACCGTCACATTTGGCCTCATCAAGGAATAATAGTCGACTATGATCAAACATGCCGTAAATTAACAGCGACAATTAACTGGCTGCTGTGCTAAAGAATGTCATGGAGTCCTAATAAAAGAAGAAAAGCCAATTTAAAAAGATCTGATGTAAAGTCTCTCTTTAGCAGAAGACGTTCCGCCTCGAACCAAAGGCCAGACGTGTCCCAACAACAAAGACATGGGCTAAAATACAAACGCCACCAACTGCTACTGCATCTGAAGCTAAGATGTTTCTCACACCATAAAGTGAAGGACGTGACCGGTTCAGAATATATACAGAAACAGGACTGATGATTTAAGGCAGACAGGATTGAACTGGATTGGATGTCGTAGTTCAGTCAGCACATGGACACTTCAATTATTCAAGTCATTACAGCCTGAAGAAACAAAGGCTGGGCTGGTTGGACAGCTGAAACTCGAGGACGGAGCTCGGTGTTTGGGTCAAGGTACAGCGACAAAGGAAGAGACGGCTCTGGTGTCTGAATAATGAGGTCATATCTAAGGCTTCTTTTCCCACTTAAATTGGCATTAGCTTCTTTGCCATTAAAATCTCAATTTGGCTCCCTTCCTGCTGACAAAGAAAAGCAGAGTCTGGTCCGCTCGCCGGCAGCTCCTTGTCTGGTCATGCCATCACGGAGGGTAAGCGTTGATGTCACCAGTGCGACAGAAATCAGGAGAGTAAACAATGGAGAGCAGCATGGAAGGAGGCCAGGGCGTAGTCTGTGTACTTTTTTGTTTCACTCTATTATCTGTCTGAATCCTTCTCACCAGAGCTGCTCCATG
>JAGKQL010000010.1:29554-110127 GCA_018398635.1 Cyprinodon brontotheroides | reverse complement strand
TCAATCTGACTGGATGATCTGGTGAACTGGAAAGTGCCTTTAGATGAAATGTGTTTTGAATTGGCAATATAGAAATAAACTGAATTGAAAAAAATGCACTCCTAAAGTAAAGCCGTTTCTGCAGAGCAGAATGAATCTCTAACAAAGCCATTACTTTTACGACTCAGCAGCTCTCAGAAAAATAACTCATTAATTGAGCAGACACTTCAGGGGTTCAGTTTAAGCTGCAGGAAGTTCTTTGAAATGACGAAAGGCTGCCTGTCAAAGCACAGACAACAGAAATAAAACAACCCAACAGCATGTTAAAGCAAACAGCAGCAGCGCTGGACGCCCTACACAGATTTACAATCAAACGTTCCACATACTAGCTGCAGTTTAGTCTGGAGCAGAGAGAACGCCGCATACCGGGTCATCCAAGGCGTTTCCAGACAGTCCCTGAACCGACGGCATAGGTCTGATTTGCATGGCTGGCTTTTGTGGCAGGAAACGCGATGAGGAGATGTGAATATGCTGTGAAGTAGGGAGATAGTCAAATCCTTGGTCCTGTGCAGGCTGCAGTTCAACACACCAGAGCTGATTGCATTATTAACAACATCAACAGGAGCTCTGTGTCACTGCCTCCCAGGCTGGAAATTACAGTTTTCCAGCTTTCTATGGAACACAGAGGACAGTTGGGAAGAAATGGGGGAGATTATCATCTGGAGTAATTTCCAGATGGCTGCAGCAAACCTTCAGCGAACGAGTTTAGAAACATGTGGGTGGAAGCTTCTTCCAGGAGGAGCCTTTTACACCACATTCTCTCTCCCAGTTAAAGGAGGAAGGTAACCTCCTAGCTTCTCTCCCACTCCCTCTGGTAAGAGGAACCTCCAAGATCGGCTTCAGAACGCCATAACAACAGGAATCAAACACAGATCAGCCCACAGTCGCTTCCTACACCGCCGTGTAAATAAAGGAGCAGGCCAGCTGACAGGCCTGGCTGGATATGGACCCCCACCCCTCATTTTTAAATAACCCTATGAAAATGCATAATAAAAGAGTCAGCTGCAGATCACCTTACATATCCCTATGTAAGTTTGACTGCATTTCTGGGGACTTCTAAGTATCTATGGAAGAGGATAAGAGGCCAGTGGAGGAAAAAAAGGATTAACTGATTTTTACATTTTTTATTTCAGTTTAGTGTGAGAAAAAGTCAGAATTCAGAGGGGGAAAAAATCCAGAATTCTGAGCCCCCAGAAATGTTAGCGTAGGCACTGAAATGAAATTTAAAAAATCGGACCAGTACTCTTTTCAGTGGCCTAATCACTCTTCAGTTGCCGGTATAATTTTTAATTAGCAGCGAAAGATAAAAATAAATCCCGTTAGGTCATGAAAGAAAGACTTCGTATTTACTACATGTTATACTCACCAAACCAGCAGGACGGCATGGGCTGGCTCACCCATTGTCTTTCTGCAACACAATCTGCTAATACCAACAATAAAAGTTGTTTCACTGTTGGCTTTGGCTGTCCAGAACCAAAGCGAACTCCTCCGCCTGCCGTCAGAGCTCATTTCCTTCGTTAAGTCGGCTCAACATTTTAAAAGTTTCTCCCTCGTTAAGTTTTTTTTTACCTGGATGTTAGAAACGCCAAGAAGAAGCCATTTCTCTGCTATATCACAAAGCTATGTCACTTAGCATTTTATTATTCTACTAATTATTTAAACGATTGAATAACCAAATTTAAAGAAAGTCAAACTTTACAAGTTGTTCTCATAAATACTTAAAAAAATGCAAATAATTCAGCTTTTAAAGGCACACTATGCAACATTTTTCAGTTAATTAATGTGTTCCATAACGTTTTGGATGATTAAATGAGTCCTTTCAGGTCGAACAAAGGTATTCTCTGCCGCCCTGGTGGTCTGTAGGGGAATTACCGTACTTGCAATTGCAGGAGCCCTCGGCCCGCACCCACAGGCTCAGAAGTCTCGTGCGTCGCGAGAGTCGGTCTTGCTTTACGGCGAGAACCGCTACACGCCCCCAGTGAAAGGCATGCTCGTTGCTAGCACAGTGGCCATCTTTGTGCAGTTATCATGGCGGAACCAGCGAGAAAACAGTGAAAGCCCATGTTGGAGCAGGCAAGAAAGAGGAAAAGGGCTCTGGACAGAGAGAGGAGTCGTAGATGGGTGAACATTGGGCAAGCTTTTTCCGAATGGCGAGAGCTAAAAGAAAAAGAAGGCTGCAAGGCTGACGCGGACGTCGCGTTTCTGCTGATGCGATTGTAAGTAACATTGGAATGGTTTCTCTCTCTCTGTGTGCATGTTCATACTGTCTGCTGAGCTCAAAACAACCGCGCCTGGCTTGACGGAGAAACCAGGAGAACAGCTGAGCATATTTACGACAGTGCACTTTTACTTTCGCCCTCTGGGGGGAGCCTCGCTGGAAAATCAACACCGGTTGCATAGTGTATCTTTAATAAGATGCATATTCAAGCTTTGACATTTGTGGTTCACTTTGCAGAAAAAATGCTCATAAAGTTCTGAGCAGCTGTCTCACTGTGTGGTGTGGAGGCTGCAGCGCCTCAGACTGGAAGAAGGTGAGAACAGCAGAGAGGATCATGGGGGCTCCTCTTCCCTCCATTAAAGACATTTCGTCCCAGCGCTGCGTGTCCCGTGACATCATCAATGACCCCTCACCCCCCCACCATGGACTGTTCTCCCTGCTGCCCTCTGGGAAGAGGCTTCCCAGCATTCAATGCAGGACCAGCAGGTTCTGCAGCAGCTTCTTCCCCACCGCCATCACTCTGATGAATGTTGATAAACTCTAAATCATGTCACAGACTCTGCGTCACACTGATCATATTAATGGGCTTTTTTGCACCATGTTTTCCCTCACTGCTGAACTTTAAGATTTGGAAGAGCTGAGCTAAACGAAATTTCAATCAAGTTTGTCTAATTCTATAAATGATAAAAGAACCAAGTAGCTGAACGAGCTGTGATGAGCGATAAAGATGTTTGGCAGCTATAACAGCGGCAGCTGTTTCTTTCACACAAAGTACAGCCCAGTGAGGCTCCACTCAGCACAGCGTTGCTCTTAATGGGATTTCACAACGTCAGCATTCTGCTGAGTCAGCATCGAACGCTGCGCCTGCTGTAGCCGCTGCTCCGAGTACAGCCGGGGCTCCAAACGACGCATTTCTGCGACTGCTGCATGAGAGACATAATGTAATGGGATTACTGCGAACCGGCGCTTCGCTTTCAGGTACCAGAGGAGTGATGAAGGATTCAGCGGACAGAAACAGGAGGATCCAGCTTAAATTCTGAATATGAGCGACTTTTCCTTTAATCACTGCAGTTAAAAACACCAGGCGTCCATCCTGAAAGTTTTTAGGTTTTCATCTAGAAGCCTAAACAGAATTCAATCACTGTTTTTTGTTGTTGTTTTTTTAAGTTCCTACTGAAGAGCGAACTACGTATAGCATAAATATCTGCCGTCTGTCTCACTGTACTACAAGGTACTAGCTGTTAGCCGGCCTCTTCTGCATGAGGCCCCGCTGACGCTAAAAGCTAGCGTTTGGCCACACTTCGGATTCTACCGCGCCGCACAGAGGACAGAGTTTAATGTGATATCAAGAGTTCGCTAAATAAAATTAAGATACCTGTGAACAGGAAAATTGGTGCAACATCACCTCGAGCTAAAAGATGGAAAGCAACCGGCCAACGAACAGACGCAATTCAACAAACTTCCTGCGAATTTTTTAACAAAAATGAACATTAACAAAGTTAAGGGAGGAAAACACTCGAGCAAATTTAATGAATCAGAGGAGGAACATTTTGTTACGCTTTTTTCAGAAAATGATCGACTGGAAGCTTAAAAAGAAACGGGGTGACCTTTGAACTCATCCACATCCGTTACAGGGAGAAGAAGTTAGCCGACAGACGCCTGCTAACTGTTCAGCGTTACCTGCATCAGCACAGGTGAATATTTCTGACAGCTGGGAACAAACTTTTAGTCTTTATCTTTCTTTATGAGTCCGTTTTATTTATCTGTGAAACACCAACAGAGCCTGTTCAATCATTTGGGGCTTTCAACTCCCTCCGTCATGAAAAATGCAGAATTTCTCCTCTTTTAAGTTGGTGGCCTTCAGAAAATGTCAAAGTCAATGCAGAGATCTACATCCTTTAGGGAAAACACATCTATACGTGTTGTAGTAATTCCAGCTCCTCTAATTATTGATAATAGACGCTAAAGAGGTTTAAAATGTCACTTGATCTTTTTTCTCTTCTAAATTAGCTAAATGTTTCATGGGGGTTCTTCCTCTCCGAGTCTCATACGAGTTAATTAGGAGGACAGATAAATATATACATCTTTAATGCGTTTCTGCTGATGTTAGAAATCCACCAATTAAGCCACAGAGATCTGATGCTGAGCTCAATCTAACTGCTGATGAGGGGAATCTGCCTCCTTATCTAATAAATGCATATAAACAGAATATCCAGGCTGAATTTTATTACTAAAAGTTAAAACCATCAACCTTCTATCTGCTGAGCGTCCAGGAGACGGGAGAGATCCCAGCGTCGCATCTATGGGGTGAAATCTGTTCCACTATTGTGAAAATCAAAGAACACGTCAGAAAAATGGGAATTTAAAACAGAAAAACAGGCGATCTAGTGTTTTATTAAAAAAAAACGCTGAATTTAATTCTCCTATCTTCTTAGCTTTATTTATTTTTTAAACAATATGTTAATTTTTTTTAAGTTAAATTTTATTTTTAAGTTTGAGATTTTATATTTTCACATTTCTTTCTTTGAAATGTTTTTAAGATTAAGTTTTATGCGTTCAGTTCTTTTAAAATTGGATTTCACCGATCACAAATCCAATCCTTACACAAACTTTCCTGATGCGCATATTTACCAACAAATAAATCTAGCTAAAGTTTAGCGGACCAATAGAAATGCGTCTCGTCACTACAGAGGAAAGCCCGCCCCCACAGGGCAGGAGAATGTGATCTGGAAAATCATTTGAAAAGAATAAAATTGATAACATATTTTTGAAAATTACAAATTTGAGAAAGGAAAATATACATTGAACAAATAAAAAAAAAATATTTGTCAGTAAAATAAAAGTAATAAAATTTTTGAAAAAGAAAATTCTGAAAAAAAGAAAAAAAAATTAGGAGCATGCAGAATTCCTAATAAATCAAGTTTGTGAAAATCTGGGCTGACATCAACCTCAAATATTGATTTTTTTTTCCCACGGGTTTACCGGAATAATCAAAGTAACTGATCCGCGTTCATTTAAGAACATGGGACGCGGAAACTTATTGTCACTTTTATCTAGCCATCTACTGAAGGTGTGAAAAATGCCCAATCGTTAGCGGCTCTTTTTCAAACTATTGTTCACACTGTCCTTTTTCAGAAGATAAAGATTGGCCGTATTAAAGGTTTTTTAAGGAAAATTAGCCACATTCTGTCATTTATCACAAATTTTAATTAGACCATATTTGGCTTATAGTTAAAAATGCAGTATTATGGATATTAAACGTCAAAAATATGATCATAGACAGCCATTAAAAAGAATCACTAAAAGTAATTAAAATTCATTAAACATGGTCATTGTAGCATCTAGGTATTTACCATTTAAAAAAAAATACATTTCTAAAAACAATTTAGATCAGATATATATACTAATACCATTAAAATTAGAGTCACTCATTCCTGTATAAACCCTGTTAGCAGCGACGGGTCTTCATTAAGCTGCTGAAGCACAGAAACATCATCATGTGAGGTTGACCACATCTATAGCCTACTACTTCAACAGTGGGATACATCATTGTTATCGTTTCTGGGTTTATGGGGATAAATTGCAGCGTCAAATTCCTAAAGCTTAATGCAATATCTAAATAATGGTAAATAGTAACAGCTAAGTCTAAAACTTTTTCTAAGGAATAAATCCTTTACGGTCTCTTACCATCAGCCCGTTCATCCGTTTCTATTTGCATGTTTTCTAAACTAAAACCAGGCTTGCATTTGGACTACTGGATAAAACCTGGAACTAAACACTATTTCTGACATTTTGAGTTGAAAAGCTTCCTGGATGGAAGAAAACGTCTTCAAACTGGAAACAAAGTCCAGTCGCTTGTTTTAACTTTTTGAAACCATCATTTTAATCCACCTGCAAATCGTCTTGCCCAACCTGCTCAAATCAAGAGAAAGTACTTTTTTTTTTTTACTTTTTGGTGAGAATTTTTTCCAGTACTGGGGCACTGGCCCCTGTTGGCCATCTACAACCACCCATGAATGAAACGCTCTCCGCAAAGGTCTGAAATTATGTGGATAATTGGTGAACTTCCAGCTAACCCTCAGATCAGTGCGAGCTGCCAGCCTCTCTTCTCTACTGCCTGAAAGTGAGCCGACTTATTATCGCCCCCTATAGGGCTGGAGGGAAATACGCCGCAAATATCTGGAGGGTTGATTCTAGTGATTTAACTACAATCCTAATAGAAAAACAAGCTCTAAAATGACCAGAGTCATCCAGCTCTGCTCTCCATGTCACCATCTGCTGCTGACCCACCCACTCCATCCTTTACCACACTGGATCTGGATCCTGCCAGGGCCCAGCAGGGCCAAACAGATGGCGTGGCCACTTAACCTCCACTAGCAGGAAAACCTTCCATATCAGACAGTGAGGATCCTCACAGCCTGACGCTGCAGAGACAACATGGAGGAGTTACAGAAACCATCAGAGCCAGGTCCAGTGGTTTGATGTCGACACAGTCGACTATAGAATAGAATAGACATCCATTATCTGTTCTAGGTTGAGTAGCCATGATCTGCTTATCTGTTCTCCATTTTCATTTGGATGAAATAATAGCTGCATGAATCATGACAGCAGACAAGATAAAGAGGAAGCAGGAGGCGAAGTTACCAATCTACTAAGCTCTGGAGAGCAGAGTTAGCTGCTTTTAGATGTTGTCTCCAAGGTCTCCAGTATTGCTTAGAAGAAAAGTCTCTCTAGATTTGGCGCTAGGAGCTTTTTAGAAATCAAAGAAGAAGTGCTAGAGGGGTCACCGAAAAGTGGCTAAATAATATAGCGACTAAAGCGCTAAGTTAGCAACACTGCTCTTTGCATAGTTTGTTTTTCTCAAAATGTTTTGCTGCTGTCTGTTTTGTCCTTGAGTCTTGCTGAACATGTGTGTGTGTGTGCCTGCAGCAAACGTAAATGTTGTGTGGCTGACTGATCAATATGGTGGACACTGAAGGGGCTTCTGATGCACACTTATATTATCCAGCGTTCTGATGGCATTTTTAGCCAAAGGCAAACATAATTAATGTTCACAAATATGGAATAGTTGAATTAACTATACATATAAGCAGAGTTTTATGGGGCCCCCAGGAACTTGAGGCCCTGGGCAACTGCCCAGTATTGCCTAATGGTAAATAACAACCCCCCCCCTCCTGACACTTTAAATAAACAAAAAAACAACTTGTTAGCCAGCAGCTTTAGACTGATTTAAAGCTGGGGTCTCCTTTTCTTCATGTTTGTCAAACTGCGAGTTTGGAAAGTTTGTGTTTTAAACTGTCAGCAAAAAATGACTTCAGTTTAATAATAAAACAACTATTTTAGAGTGAATAACCAGCCTGGGAGCTTTAATGAGGATCATAAACTTACCATAGGTGAACTAGCCTTCCGATTAAAGCATCCAGGAGAAACAGAAAAACCTCCCCGGGAAAAACCGGGCGCTCCAAAAACCCACAAACTCTGTCTGGAAAGTGTTAAAAACAAAGATGGAGATCGAGTAGAAGAAGCTGTCCGGTTCGGAGGGGAAGAGAAAAAGTGAAATGACGGTGAAGCGGAGCTAGCGAGCTGCTCGGCTCCCTCCTTCCTTTGTTCCTGCTGCTGCTGCTGCTCCCTGGATTTATCACCGCCGTTCATGTGTCCCTGACTGCTGCTGATTGGCTGCAGCCTCCGGATCAAGACAAGGTGAGTGACGTCAATTTCCCCCAGAACAACAGCCCGCTTCCGGTCGCCGCGTCCACAAAATAAAACATCTTTTAAAGGAATGCAGCTCAGATAAGGAAATGTTTCTTTATAACATGAATGAGTAGAATTATTTAATACTATATGAATACATTTTTGCTGTGTTTTTCGTTTGTTGTGTTATTAATTTTAAACCCACCTTACTTTGTGTTTTATTTTGAAGGAAATCTTTTTGTGTTTCCTGTTAATTTCTGGATGTTTAGCCTGCGGTAGGCTGGAGGCACTTCATGCCTTACATAGTTTGATTCTGACCAAAATCAGGATATTCTGTTACTTCTAAAAGTAATGTCATAAAAATCTATTTTTCATGATCTACTTCTACGGAAATTATTAGGGGCCACTGAAAAAAGAGTCTTAACTGATTTTAAAATTTTATTTCAGTTTAACATTGAAAAAAGAATTCCTGACTGTTAAGTCAGAATCCTGACTGAATTTCGACAGCTATCACCCATATTGTGAGAAAAAAGTCAAATTCTGACTTTTTCCCCATACTAAACTGAAATAAAATTAAAAAATCAGTTAGCTTTTTTTTTCTTCCGTATACTTCTGTCTTCACAGTTTTAACATAAATTTAATGTAATACTTTTATGGATTGGTAAACAAACAGAAAAACAAATCAGTTTACAGCAAAAGATAAAGAATAAAAGCCAGATAAAGTGCAACTAAATCAGAATGTTAATCGGGGTGAGGTGTCGCGTACATGTAAAGTAATTTTAATTAGCTTGCAAACTATTCTATTCATTGTTTTGTTTCTTTCATGGGCGGTTCTAGACAGGGGCCAACAGGGGCCAGTGTCCCTGTAGATCACGTCCTGGCCCCCGCACTGAAGACATAATACTCAAAGAAATTCTAATCATGATATGCGCTGGAACAGACGTGGTTACTGATAGGTCCTTTGGATCTATTTAATTTGGATCTATTTAACAAATAATGTTTTATTGATTATTTAAAAACAATAAGGTGATAACTTCAGTTGATATTGAGATGGGATCCCAGTTTTCATCTCCTAAACGTGGTTTTCAAAACAGTAAAAAAAAAATGCTCTAATTTTTTACAGCTGAATTTATCGCTTTTTTCTTGATTTCTTATTCTGATTTTATATATAACGGCCATTTTAACTTAAATTAAGTCTAAAATATGTCAAATTCCTAAATTAAACATTATAAATATAACTAATTGAATAGAAATTTCACTTCATTCAGCTCTCTTGATATATTTGAATCCTCTTGCACTGTTTTTTTATTTCATGCTTTTCTGTGCCCCCATGAAAACACGCTGTGCCCCCATGAAAAACACGCTGGCCCCCTCCTGGCCCCCTCCTGGCCCCCTGGAAGAACCGCCACTGGATTCTTTCCCTTTATTTTTTATAATAGATGACCTTTGAATGTCAGGTCATCTAAACACAGTTTATGCACTAAATATAGATAATCATTGTCGACCATCTGGCCACTGTTTTTCATTTTTTTTATTTGCATGTTTCATCTTTTGCATATGTTCATTTCATTAGCTGTGGTCACACTATGTATTGTTTTATTGCTCTATTTAGGATTATGACCCATTTTTGGGTCATTTGATCAAACAGGATAGAGTCTTTAGGATCCACCATGAAAATGAAACCAAACAATAAATATTTATGTCAAAGTATTTAAGGAGGAACTTAAACTAAAAGTTTTCACTAAGTAATGAATAAATCCAGCTACATTGGTGGTCGGTGCAGTTTGTAATATCATTACACCCCCAGTTTAATGATGTTGTAGAAACATTTCTATAGTCAACCAATTATTTAGGTCATGAGTCAACTCTGATACCTTTTTTTGGGTCAAAAGGTGAAACGTTTGAGAACCTTGAATCTAGCCGTTCATGTGTGAAGGCAAAAAGCCACCAAAAGGATATTGAATTCAATTCAGTTTAATCTACATTTCAGCAAGACCCTGGGTTCACGATGACACAATTAGCCACAGAAAAGGAACATAGAAGCAGTGATCTATAAATACCTTCTACGTTAGAAAAGTTCATGCTAAATTAGTTCCACAGGCGGCTCTGTCTGGCAAATAAACAGTTCAGCAGATGATCTCTGAGCCAGTTGTCGTGCCAAAGGGGAGGAAAAAGTGAACAGTAACTTGCAGTAAAAGCTGAGCCCAAGGCTGTATCTAGGAGAGAAACGGGACTAAACACTGAAAAAGTTGTTGACAGCAGCAGGCTAACTGATGCCTAACGTAACCAGGCCAGACAAAGATACCAGGACAATAGAAATAACAAATACTACAGAGATAGAATGAAGCAGAGTGAGGAAAAGTTGTGTCTGTGTCCTCCAGCAGTCTAAGCCTGTAGCAGCATAACTATATAAATCATATAACTAGGAGCTTTATCAAAAATTTAAGCTTTAAGACTAATAAAATTAGTGCAGTGCAATTAGTGCAGTGGTTTAATTCATATCAAATTGGATTTTAAAAGTAATTTATTACTTAATATTGCAAGTAAGTATAAATAATTTGACATAAACTTGTTAACCAGCCCTTAAATAACTTAATTAAAAATCAAGCTGAAGTTTTAGCTTTGTTATCCAGCTGCATTGTAAATCAGTATCCTCCTATAGTTTAGCCAACTATAGGAGGATATCTGCAAAAAAACACTGCACTGCAAAAAAACCAAATCCAGATAAGTCATTTTTTCTTAAAATAAGTGCATTTGTTCTAGCCTTGGATTGAGGGAGGGAAAAAAGAGACATTTTTGCCAATGGAACAAGACAATTTTACATTTAAATTAAGAAAAACTAAATGATAATTGTCTTATTTCAAATGCATTTTTCTAAATATCTTATTTTAAGTGTAAAAATACTTATCCCATTGGCAAACTATCTCATTTACCAACTCAAATTAAGGGTAAATACGCTTAATTTAACACCTTTTTACTTATTTCTAGATAGTTTTTCCAGTGCATGAGGAGCATCCATTAGTCCCTGAGCAGATGCTAAAAGGCAAAAAGACTATTTCAGGTCAGAACTGACATGTAGACTATTTCTTTTCATTTTGTGAGCCCTCCAAGTTTACATGCCACTCTGTGCAGTGAGCCATTTGGTCCGTATCAGACAACCAGACCCAGGTTTTTGTTTTAGTTTTATGCAAAGTCCCCTAATCTTCCAGGTTCTTGAAAAGTAAACGGGTTTACCCGGTGAGCTGCACACTGCAATCTATTAAAAACAACAACAAATGGAAGGCGTTGCCTTTAACACAGCAGGTACTGTATGTCTGGCCTGTGAGTCCAAAACACGGCGCTGCTTTTTCAGACCGTTTAGCAGTGAGTCATTAAAGACCCATTTCGTGATAAACATCCTTTACTTACTTGCAGAGTTGTTCCAAAAGATCAATAGCACTCTCATTCCTGTCCATTAAAAGTGAAGTCAGGAGGCACTGGAGGCATGGTTATATGGGGGGAGGGGTTCATCTATCTATAATCTGTCACAACAAGCAGTAAAGTGTTTGCTGCTCAGAGGTAGCTTCAGCTGAACATGACTCATATCTCCCAGGCTGTGCAGAATTTCTGGAGTTGTGTAAGGGCAAGTCTCGTGCATATCTTTTGTGCTCTGAACAAAGTTCTGGCGCTGCGTGTGTGCCATCCTGTCAGCTTCTAGGGGGGGCCGACTTCAAGGAAACCTTCCGCGCAGATTCCTCCCCAAGTCCTCTGGCAGACTTCCTTGCATCAGATGTTTTCATTCCCTGTCTTTGAGCGTGCCCCCCCTCTCTCAGGAGCTCCCCTCCCCTTCCTTATCTTTCTCACAAAGTAACTCTGTTTGCCTGTTTCTTCACAGACCTTACATGTCACATCTTTTTCACCCTTGGATTACTCATGGATTCTGTTATGAACACATAAGGGGCGTTCAGAGCTGGAATATAAAATGGAGGGAATGGCTGAATTTTCTGTTGACTGTGGATTTGCTTACGGAGCGACGTTAGAGAAGAGAAATCGGACAGAAAGAGAAGGCATCTTCTCTCAGTTGTAAGATTTTAGAAAGTACAGAAACCGACTTCCTGAGAACTTTGCTCTGAATGCTGAAAGGAAGAGCATGAATGACCTGAAGGACTGAAGTAAAGTAGAACCACAATGTTTTCATAGTAAACCTGTCCAGAATAAATTAAACTTTACAGCTAAAGAGGTTTAAATCCACGCAAAGGAAACATTTCAATCTGCTGTGTTGAAGGCAAAGTAGGAGGAAATATTTGGACCCACTCGAGTTCAATCGAGGGTTTAAATCAAATCAAATAGGAAGGAAAGATGTTTTTATTTGAGTTTTACTTCTTTGTTTTTATTTTGAATGGTTCAACATTTCAAAGAAGATAGATCTGTTATTCAGCAGAGTTCAGTATTTAGAAAGCGCCCAGGAAAACATGCCAGGCCCGCATATCCATCTGGAAACAACTTCCGTTGAAGTAATTTTTGGAAGGGGCGAAAATACTGGTTAACTGATTGGCCTATGTTGGTGATAGACCTTGGGGCCAAATAAACCAATCAGATCAATCGAAGCATATGGCGCACTAACAGAGCGACTGACTAAGAGGAGCTTAATTGATAGATCAAACTCTTGCTGAAACCGGTGGGGGAGAAAGAGCAAAAACATCTTTTCCTCTGAGAAAAACCTCCAGAGCAGTGTTTTTGCTTTCTTCTTTTCCAGAAGAAATACTACTGTACCAATCTGGTATAAACTTCTTGCTCGATAGCCACGCTTAACGCTAGTTTTCATCGACTGAAGTCGCCATGTTCTTTAGAACTGAACTGTCGGCGCCTGGTTAGCGTCACTACCTCAACCCCTCAAAGCCACGCGCTGATTGGACGTTCGATTTGGTGAACGGCTCCAAATTTTTAACGGAGAGTCTCCAGACTGATCTGCGAAAGTGGATCCCTTGAAAGTCAGCGAGATCTGGATGGTCTCGGTGAGGGGTGGCTTGGCGAATCCTTTTAATTTCGCGATGTTTTGGACCCGATTATCGATATAATGGGCATGTTTTCTGGGGTCGCCGCGATGTCAAACTGAATATCGGACATCGACCACCCCACCGATATTTAACCCGATATTTGATCAGCTTCTGAGTTTTCTAAAGTCTAAAAATAAAAACTACTACTTCTTCTTCCTCAAAAACTTTGCTTTTTTACAGACTTAAAAACTTCTAAAGACGAGGGAAAAAATATTGATACATTAAAATATCCCAATATCTTCTTATGCTGATATATTGCCATTTAAAAACACCATATCAATCTCTTTTACTAATGAAGTATTGCTATATGGTTACATCAATATACGAAATCCCGAATTCACGAACACTTGCCCATATGTTGCACATATTTTGATATGTTGGTGTATTGAATTGTCGATCTATTTTACTGACAAAATCTCACAAAAATTTGCAAAATATCACGAGTTGTAACAGAATCGATGAAATTCACCAGATTTTGAAAGCAAAATAGATCGATATCGTGCGTTTTTAAAAATCTATTTGATATCAGCATACATGAAAATATATTTGAGTTTATTATTTTCAAAGTGTCAGAAATGGATAAACAAAACCGCTATATTTCAGTATGACTACTGCATTTTTGTCCAGCTTTAACATGGGTATCGATATCGGTTATCGGGCTACATGAGTTTTAAAATATAGAAGCATATCGGGATATCGGCCAAAATCCCAACATCGTGCATCTCTAATGTTTTCTAAAGGCTTTGTTGGGCTACACAACTGCTATATAAACTGGAAGCATAATGCTATTTCTGACATTTTGAGTTTGAAGACAAGCGCGTCTTTTCAAACTTGGAAACAAGAGTCATAGTTAATTGTTGTTTTGCTTTTTCTTTTTGTAGATTGACGATGACCTGGATGATTGATAATCTTCACCAGCATTTTGGTATTTGCTGTACTGGTTGATCCTCAGCTTATGATTACTGATACAATTTAATCTGTGACCTTTAGTTTATATTTTATAAACTCGTTATAAGTGGATTTGAGAATTTATCATTTGGATTAGTGAACTCTTGTCACTTGTTGGCATTTATATGAGGTGTACTGATATACAGGGAGAAAATACACACAAAAAAAATCATTTTTAATCAAGCAAAAACTTACTTTTTGTTTAGTTTTTTATCCTTTTTCATTTGCATGGATCCCTGTCAGAGTAAAAAACTGACTTGTTCCAATCTTTCACATCAAAACCAAGAGGAAACAGTTTAGTTAAATGAAGGGTTAAATCATTGCTCTCCCCTTTGCCTTCTTTTACTTTCCACCCTGAAGAAAACAAACTCCTCTTGCTCTCAGTGTGTCTCTTATTTGTTTTGTTTACAAGCGAGGCACCACCAGCTCCCTCTGGCTCCTCGAATTGTTGCAGCTTTCCAAGAATACAGGCGCTGCTGGCAGAAAACTTTCGGGAACACACAACCTTCCTTTCAGTCGCTCACAAAATAAATACATGTGGTGCATGAGTCAGGCTGTGTTTGCAACTGCAGAAGTGAAGCAGAGGTGTCACCTTTCAGAGCCAAGAAGTGAGTCTCAGCCATGCAGCTGTTACTTTTGGAGCTTTTATGTTTTTCCTTTTATGCAAATATTCCGGGTTTTATCAACAACAGAGCATAAAAATAGATGTAGTTTCATTTTTATTTCTTATCTTGTATATATTTGGGATTGAAACAGCTGCAGGGTGTTCACAGATGCAATCTGGGAATGGCTGCACTGCCACCTGCTGGATGGAAATATGGACATAACAGTTTCTGTTCAAAGTTAGATTAAAATGCTGGTGAATGCAGGTCGTAGTCATTCCATAAAAGTTTATAAAAAATTCCACTGGACTTTGTTTCCAAGTTTTAATCACTTTCTTTTTACTGGAGTAAAAGGTATTTGTCCAACACAGACATCACATAGAAACATGACTTTTTGTGGTCGAGATGAGACCAAAGAGCAGAAAATAAAAACCTTCCTCCCTGTTAGTATCTGTAGAATCCTTAAAATAAACCAAACAAACAGACAAATGAGAAGACGGAGGAAACCAGGTAACATTTCTTTCAATTTATTGACATTTTCTTTACAAAAACAGGTCAAAGCAGAATGCATAGACTGAGCCCCAGCAGGTCCATCTTTGACATGAAAGGGAAAAAGAAAATTCTACATAAAAAAAATTTAACTTCTATGTTCTTGAGTGGAAATACTGAGGCGTTACTGAGACACGAGGACAAACGCTTCATGAGAGAAAGGATCAACCTCACAGATGAACAACAAACACTGAAATAAGTGAAGAAATATGCAACTAGAGAGGTCGACTGGTCCCACCTCCATCCCTACATCTAACAGAACCCAACAGAACCAAGCAAAATCTGGAGACTTTGCTTCATTATTGACCGCCTGGTACTCGCTGACTGTTCTCTGGATTACTGACTGGCTGGTTCTGGTTTAACACAGCGGGTTCCTCACTTGGTTCGGCTGTTTGGGTCGATCAGAACACATGAAGAACCACAGACTGCGACATAAGGGGAACGGCGGTCTAATACGGCATAGAGCTTTGATCCTAGAGGTTCTGATTACAAGTCCCACTCCCACAGCCTGCCACTCTGGGTCTCTGAGTAAGACCCTTAACCCCACACTGCTCCCCGGGCGCCGCACAATAACAGCCCACTGCTCCCCAAGGGGATGAGTTAAATGAAGAGATTTAATTTCTGCTTCATTAGATCAATAAAGGTCAATTATTATTCTTTAAGCTGGATTTAAGTGAAGAAACAAAGAGTGTAGAAAACATCACCATCAAACCAGCATTTTTCACCTGGAAACTTCTCCCTGAAGGATCCCAGTTTACAAATTAGTCAGAAGAAGAACTCCAAGAAAGGTGAGCGAGAGCGCATCATCGTCTGATGGAGACTCGTTACAAACGGAATGGCTTCACTTCAGGGAAAGAACAGCCTATCCACAGTGGGGCACGGTGGTGGCAGCGTCATGGTGAGGGGGGTACAAACGGAATAGCTTCACTTCAGGGAAAGAACAGCCTATCCACAGTGGGGCACGGTGGTGGCAGCATCATAAGGGGGGACTCGTTACAAAAAGCATCAAAGACAAATTTAGACCCAACAATCTGGAGACCAATCGGGTTGGTTCATCCACATCGACAGACCGCAGAATGACGTGAAGACGAGAGGCGCTCTTCATAATCTGGTAGATCTGGACGACTTCTAACGAGCTACGGCGGGAGATTATCCCCAGATCTGACTGCTAGATGCTAACAGACTCCAATCAAAGAGAAACGACTGCAGAAAATGAACCAAAGGATTGATCAAAGTATCAGTTTAGGATTTATTGCAGGTTTTCTTTTTCTTACAGATTGGAGTCATCAGGGGTCTTCAGCGTTTGTCAGTCGACCTCAGATTGATGAAGAGATGAGCTGGGATGGAGCTGGGACCACTATTCTATGGTGACACATTTTTCAACCTCAGATTTAACCATTAAAACTGAAAACCTGAGAACAGAATAAATCAAAATAACTCCTCAGCTCTAAATGTAAACTGTATTAAAGTAACATAAGGGTTTATTTTCCTTTCTGTTATGTAGCAACAACTTTTTAATAAAAAAGATTAAAAAGCTAGAACATTTGGAGTAGTGCAGAATAAAAGTATCAATTTTAAAAGTATTAGTTACTGAAAAAAAATAAGTGTGTCAGTAATTGTTTTATAAATTTTAATGGGTCAGAAATGTGTAATTCTGAGTAAAAAGAGGAAAAATGAAGGAGAGCATGTATATATGTGTGTATATGTATATACACATGTATACATGTGTTTATACCCACATTGCATGAGCTATGGAGCAAAGTTTAGGACATAAACAGGCTCAAAATCCCAGAGGGGGCTGAAACTTTCCTTCTGGTTCAATTTTGTTTTGTTAGATTAGCATTAGCATTAGCAGAGCTGGCAATCGGCTGGGAAACTGTAATGTCGCCACCTACTGGTCTAGAGTAGTTAAACCGCTATATCTTCAGTAAACATTGCATGTTAATGTGTGTGATTTATTACTGATGGTACATGTGTATATATATATATATATATATATATCGCATATTTTTACGAACTTTACTTCCTCCGCTTGTGAATCAAAATTAATTTTTTTATTTACCTGGTGTTGGGTGATCTATTACATTTTTGCAAAGATATTTGAAAGTTTGTATGATGTGTAACCATAGCAACCATAGCTATAATTATACACACCGAGAAGCAGCTCATTAATACCTCAAAGCGGAATAATACTTTAACTACTTCCACTGATTCCAGTGAAGCTGGAAAGGAGGCGCTGAGGATGCAGAGCAGGGAGAGAGGAGGAGGAAATCCAAGCCATCTCTTTCATCAATCATGAGGGGCAATGCAGGGGCTTTAATAAACAACTAAGACTTTCTTTCTTGTTGGAAAATATAAAAGCAAAGGTCTCAGTTTCAACTTTGCTAAAAAAAAAAACTAAAATAAAAGGACATTTAATCCCTTAAAAAGGTGCTGCAAGCAGCCGGCGTGACCCCCCAGGGATAAAGGCTGAGTTCAAGTGTTTGTTTTGCTACTGAAAACATCCGGTTTATTCATCAAGTCGGAACATGGAGGATCCAGAGGCGACTATGATGGAGTGTTAGCGCCACGCTAGAGATTTATTTATTTTGAGAATAAGGTTGCAACATTACGAGAATAAATCATAATATTACAAGCATAAAGTCATCATTAGGGATGCACCTGATATAAGTGGGCCCCCTATCGGTATCGACCTCTTAAACTGAATATTTACATCGCCACCCCAATCGACAGTTAACCCGACATTTGATCAGCTTCTGAGTTCCTAAAGTCTAAAAAAAAAAAAAAAAAAAATACTACTTCTTCTTCTTCCTCAAAAACTTCTTTTACACGAACTTAAAAACTTCTAAAAAGGCGAGGAAAAAATATTGATCCATTAAAATATCCTTAATATCTCTATATGCTGATATATTGCCATTTAAAAACACCATAATCAATCTTTTTACTAATGAAATATTGCTATATGTCATCGTTATGCTGCGAAATCCCCCGAAAATTCACAAAATGTTGCCATATTTTATATGTTGATATATTGACGCGGTATCGATCTATTTTACTAACAAAATCTCACCAAGAATTTGCAAAATATCACGAAGAGTTTGTAACAGAACGATGAAATTTCACCAGATTTTTGAAAGTAAAATAGATCGATAATCCCGCGCTTTTAAAAATCTATTTGATATCAGCATATGAAAATATATTTGAGTATATTATTTTTCAAAGGTGTCAGAAATGGATAACGAAACTGCTATTTTCAATGACTACTTATTTTTGTCCAGCTTTAACATCGGTATAGCATATCAGATATCAGCCAAAATCGTGCATCTCTAGTCATCATTCAACAACCCATTTCAGAGACGAACGGCTTGGAGCTCCGCCCATCAGATGACGTCCGACCAGCTCCACCAATCAGCAACCAGAGTCCACTTTGACATCCTGCCCAGTTTGATGCTGCTGCTAAAAGATTCCCTGATTTGTCAAACCGATGCTAAAGTAGAACTTCCCATGATGCTCCACATTCCGCATTTTAGGGAAGAAAGGGCTTCTTTTAAGAGTTTTCATAAAATAAAACTTTATCCTGTCTCGTAATTTTACGACTTTATTCTCGAAACAGAAAAAGAAATCTCTAGCCTGGCCCTAACACTCCGTCATATAATAGAAATCAAATCAGAGCAGGTATAAATCTGACATAAATCCGATCACTGCAAACAAAACAAAAAGTAGGATTCTCAAACCCTTTCATTTCCTAAATTCAAAAAATAAACATCAAACATACAAAGAGATCATTAAAGTTCATGTTTAATGAATGAATGTGCGTTTTTGACGAGCTGATTATCGTCCACTTCCTCCTTGCTGGCTAAACACTACAGGTCCTCCGATGTAAACCTCAGATGAGCCTCACTCCACTATGAGGTCAAGAGAAAAAACTAAAAAAAAAAGATGGTTGAAAGGACTGAAAAGTGCTATTTGAACTATTTACCTTTTCCTGGGAGATGAAGGTAACTACTGATAGGCAGGTTTGCTCTCCTTTAGAGAAAATGCACTAAACGTTTCCCACATATGGGCTCAAAACCGCAACACAATCACATTCTAGAGGTAATATATATTTATAGAACTGTGTATATATAGATATATAAACAAATTACAATTTTAGTTAGAATTTGTTAATTATATTAACTTTTTAATTCACAACAAGGGTGATTATTTTCTATTTTTTCTGGCTCCTCTTCTTTATTTACATTCAGTTAGTTCTGAGAACTCTTGTTTTGTTGTAGATTGAACTCGAACGTCGTCGGGTCCGAATGTCGCAGATCCACAGCAGGCCTCATTATCAAACCACCGATTAACTCGTTAACGCGTCCTTCCTTCTCACGGAAAAAAAATAACTAAATGAAAACTTGCGTCGAGCTGCCGGCACGGGGGTCGTTTTGACTCGAGGCACGCCATCTTTGGGTTAACCCTTCGTTCTTTGTCCTACTTTAATCATTCTGTCTGATTTCTCTTTACTTAATTCGATGCAGTTTGAAGCTGTAGATTTATTTGTGTTAAAAAAAACGTGACGTGTTAAAAAGTTTTAAGCACAAATTTTGCAATTAAAATTGGAAAAAAAAATGCTGTAATTTTTATTATATTTATTACAAGAAAGAATCGTTTGACTAAAGAAAAAGAGAATTAGAAATCAGGTGGCACAGTTATTAGTAACCCCAACAATCCCTAACTTTAGGATTTTCTTATTTTTATTCTACTTTTCAACATGAAGTGAAATAAAGATCCATTTTTTATTGAAGCAACCGGCGCCTCGTGCTGCGTTTCACACTGAATGAGGTTTATAGTTTCAAAGGTTCTGCTGGATTTGATGTGATGGGATTTTTTTTTCAGGTCTAACAGTGAAACGTTTGGCAGCAAAACCTTTTTCTGCACGATGCCAACATTTCATACACATTTAAAGGATGAAACATGGGATAAAATTTATGAAAATATTTCATTAAGCTTAATAGGGCTTAATATTTTAAAAGTTTTACTGGTGTTGATCTGGCAGCCTGGGATCATGAAGTTTGCCACCATTATTGGGACATTACCTGCAGCTGTGTACGGAGTTCTTCTTCATACGGAGTGAATTTTGTTCCATTATTATAACTATTAAAAAAAAAATTAAAAATTATTAATGGAATTTAAAACAAGTAAGGAAAAAAATAAACTTCGAAAAAAAAAAAACATTGACCATATAAAATTTTTTTAGAGAAACTTGATGTTCCCTAAAAAAAGCAACGTTAAAAGCTTTTATATTGTCAAATGTTACTTTTTTCAAATTGAGTTTGACGAATGTCTTTTTATGTAAATTGCATTTCACAGATCACATTCCTCTTTAAGCCCAATCCAACAATCCAAACGCTCGCTTTCGACCAATAAAAGCGCTGCTGCTAACTCCCAGTAGACCAATAGAGTAATGATGTCATTTGCTCCTCACTTAAAAAGGAAATTCCGGCTCCCTAAAAGGAGATGTAAAGTGAATTAAAAAGTTAGTCAGATTTTTTATTTATTTATTTTTTTGTGTGTGTGTGTGTGGGGGGGTGATAGGCCAGACCAAATAAACCAATCAGATCCAACCGAAGCTATTATGGACGCACTAACAGAGCTTTACTCCATCTAAAACACAACCAGTTTCATAGGCTGAAGCCGCTGCATGTTCTTTTTAGACTGAACTGTTTAGCGCTTCTCAATTTGCGTCACACCTCAACCCTACTCAAAGCCAACAGCTGATTCCGGGCGTTCGCTTGGTGAACGGCTGCAAATTTTCTTTAACGGAGAGTCTCCAGACTGATTAGCTGAAAGTGAAATCTTCATCAGGATGGCTTTACGAGTAATACCCCCACAGAAAGTAATAATGGAACAAAAACTCCCCTCCATAGCCTAAAACAGTCATTTCAGTTTGGTATGAAATAAAAGAGGAATTTTGTAAAAGCATGAAAGAGGATCTATGATGTCGTGAGCTTGTTTCGCCTCCATAGGATCCGAGATTTTTTATTTTTATTTTTTGTTGGGGGGGGTTTGTGTAAATCATTACCAATAACTGTGCCACATGTGGTTTTTATTTAAAAATAATCCTGAATGCTGATGAGTAACTGTAGTAAAAACAAAGGTTTTTTCCATGGTTTCAGTGTTAGGATACGCTAACGCGATAAAAGACTCGTTAGGACGCCTTTACAGGAGATCCCAACGACTCGTAGGTAAACCCGATTCTTCCTTCTGAACTCTAAACTGAATTAGCAGAGAAAAAAAGGGCAGAACGGAAATGCAAACTGATCCATGATGAAGAGGACCTTCCTCCTGCCGATTCCTTTGGCCTTGCTAATGAGCCTGAGGCGCCGTCTCTTCCCATTCCCATCCAGCGGATTGTTAGCGGTGCTAACCGGTGTGCGGGTGATCCCGTGTTCTTCTCTCCTCTGATCGGCGGTAGGCTTTTAACCGTTCAGGAGGTAGACCACCAGCTCATAGGTGCACATCATGATGGCGGTGTTGGGGATCTGGCGTACCAGGTGGGTGGTGAGGCCGCGGTACAGGGCCCGGTAGCCCTCCTCTCTGGGAACTGTGGTTAGAGTCTGGAAAAAGGAGCAATACTTGGTGCCCTCCTCTCGTAGCCTGGTGCGGATTACCTCTGCAAATAGAAAATGCAACGTTAAAAACAACCTTTGGCGTTTATTCAAGTGGCTAAAACATCTCTGACTCTCACCATGAGGATAAGCAATAGATGTGGCACAAGTCTTAGAAGTGGCGGCGGCGAGCATCATCCCGAAAAAGTCCCAAGCGTCTTTTGATGCGTCCTCTTCCTCCTCCATGTTCTGTGGCGTTTTGGCCACCAGGAGGCGCCGCTTAATGTTTTCATAGATAACAAAGTGGATCACAGTCTCTGAGATGCCGGCGTAGGACGCAGACATTCCCCTGTAGAAGCCCCGCAGGCCGTCCGCTTTATAAACACGACGGACGCAATCCAACGCGCTCATCCTTCGCTCCCCTCGGTTCCTGAAAATGGAAAAAACACAAACGGGAAGATTAGAGGCAGTGAGACGATGACGAAACACCCAGAGGGTTCAGATCGGCATAAACAGAGACGAGTGAAAAACCGGTGGGAGTCGACATGGAGAAGATGAGCCGCAGGAGTCGGTTCCTCCTGACATGAAGCCAAACTTTTAGACTTCAGACAGATTTTATTTGTCATTTTGTTTACACAAAAAAAAAACTTTATTGGAAACAGATCCCTCAAACTGTAGTCAGTCCAGATTAGATTTAGAAAAAAAAAAAACATTTATGTTGGCAGATTGTTAAACTTTAGATAAAATTTTGTTGCTCTAATGAGCTCCAAAAACAAGCGGAGAAGTATGGAGGACCAGCTCTGCCATATTTAAAAATAAATACAGAAATAAATAAATGCTCAATAAATAAATAAGCATATAATTAATTGCCATAAAATACAATAAACAAATAAATGTAGAAATTAAATGATATAGTGAGACATAAATGTATATAACTCTTTTAATTAGCTTTTTTATTTATTTGTCTTTGTAATATTTACCTTATTTATTTTTTTGTCCTTTATTTTTTAATTACTTATATTTCTAAGTATTTATGTGCATGTTATAATATTTTTGTCTGTTTTTATTCTTCCTTTTATATTTTTAGCTTAGTTATTTCTTCGCTCTATTTATTTCTGCCCCTTTTACTGTGATCATTCCGAATGCCTTCACTCCTCATCCCTCCTGGTGTTGCTGTCATCGTGGAAAAGATCCTGGATCTTCTGGCTGTGGTTCTGCTTCTCTGATCTGATGGTTTAAGTTGCCACACGGTGTTCTTAGTGCCTCTTTATCACCAGACTTGAAGCTGAGTTTGGTGCTTTTAGTGATTTCTGAACCTCTCTATTTATCCAGGGTTGTGATGTTCCTATTTGATGTTGACGTCCTCAATGCATTTGTTGATGTAGGCTGACACAGTCATGGCAAACTCATCAATATTTAATAAGTTGTCATATGTTGCTGCAGCCTTGAAGATGTTCCAGTCAGAGCATTCAACACAGTCTTGGAGCGTTTCCATGGCACCCTCAGACCACACTCTGACCTCTTTAACTGTCAGTTTAGCCCTGATCAGCTGCGGCTTGTATGCAGGGATAAGCATGACTGATAGGTCAGATGGGTCTGATGACCAGAGGTGGAGCTGCTCTGAATGCATCTTTGATGTCAGAAGTAAACCAGGTCTAAAGTGTTTTCACCCCGAGTTGCAAAGTCCACATGTTGGTAGAAATGAGGGAGAACAGTCTTCAGGTTCAAATCCCCAGCAATGATGAAAAAGAAACACCCTCTGTGTGCAGATTGGAGCTCAGAAAGTTAGCCTTCCGGTATAGAGTCTTCATGGCCTCTTTAGTGTTAGCGCTTGGGGGACACATAAACAATCAGTGATGCTAACTGCATTGAACTCTATGTGGTAGATGAGAACGACTCTTTGAGTTAACAGTCGGAAGCACCAAGATATATATATACATATATACACCTGTACGGTTCAAAAGTTTGGGGTCACATTGAAATGTCACTTATTTTGAAGGAAAAGCTCTGCTTTTCAATACTTTTCAATGAAGATAACTTTACATTGCTAAAAATGACTAGTCTAGCTGCAACTTTAAATCTAATAGGTACACTGTCACTAGTGTTCTAATGGTACATTGCTAATGTGAGGCTAATAAATGACTATTCTAGCTGCAAATGTCTGGTTTTGGTGCAATATCTACATCCACACAGCTGTTTCTTTTAGGTGTATAGAGGCCCTGGATTTCCAGCAACTATCACTCCAGTGTTCTAATGCAGACTGTTTTTACAAACATTTGTGTGTTGGGTCGCTCATTGGAGCTCAGTGAATTCCGCGTGGAACTGTGATAAGGCCACCTGTGCAATTGTGGAAATTTCCTCGCCCTAAAAAACCCTTATTATAAGAAAAATGGAAGTGCAATCATGTTCACACATCTGAAAAACAGTTTAGCTCGTTGGCAAGAACAGCTACAAAACTGTGCAATGCAAAGCGCCGGATTCACGCCGCCACTTTGAGACGCAGATTGAGTTTCTGGGCATCACATTTGTGGGGTCAATTAAATGCTCAAAATGAATGCCAGAAAAAGAGACACTTCTCATCTGAAACTTTTGAGCTGGCCCCTCTATTCCAACAACATGACTGTTACTTTGCAGCAACCATAAAGAATGGAAGGTTATTCCATGCTCAGAAATTGGGATGAATTAGAAATTGAAGATTTCCCACATCGGTGTGTGTCAATACTCTGAAGAAGAATGGTCTTCAGAGGGACAGCCTTCCCAAACAGTTGAAGGCTACTGCAATGGGTACTATTTAATGAATTAGAACGGGATGCCTTAAGCTCAGTGATTGGGGACAAATACTTTGGCAATATAGTGTATCTAATGAAGATGCATCTGTTTTTCTTAAACTAGAGAATCTAATGTACTTATTTTCTTGCTCAGTTGTGCAACGCAGCCTCCCACTTCTTTTTCTACTCTGGTTAGAGCCTGTTTGTGTGTATATATATAATCTGAATTGAATTAAAATTAAAGCAGAAGAGAAGAGGACTTTCCTTTTGTAGCCTTTGCAAGTTGAACAGAGGACATCTTAGCTCTGTCCCAAACATGGATCTGCAAAGCTTAAACTATTTAGCATCCCGTGAAAAACAGCTCCCAAAGCAGCTGGTGTTGTTGTTCCCACCAGAACCATCCTGCAGTTTCTAAATCTGCCATCCAAGTGTAATATTTACCTCGCATCCAACTGTAGCCGCGTCTTTATGAGCCATATTGGATTTGTAGCTGTGATGGCGGTGAAACCTAAAGGGAGGGGAAAGGAAGGAGAAGATTACACATCCAGAAACTTCCAAAACGTAATAAGCTTTATTTAAATGTGCAGTCAGTGACATCTAACTGTACTGTAACATCACAGCAATGTGTTTAAGTTCTGTAACCTACGTTTAAGTCGGTAAGACAATAAATCGCTAAAAAATGTGTTTTATAAGAACATGAATCTAAAAGTCCATAAAGGCATCTGACAGAAGAAAAGGCAGCCTTTAATGGACGGTGGGGGGTGTAACAGGGAGGCTTTATTTATCTCTAACAGCTTCAACAGATCGAAGGAAAAGAGTATAGTAAGAGAAGAGGACAGAAACAGTAAGCTGAAAGAGGCACAGATCTGTGGTGAGTACTCACGCAGACCCAAGTAACTCCTCACAGATGCAGCTAGAGACCCCTGGTGGTGTGGGGGTCTCATGCCCTTGCGAGAGGAGAGCTACGGTAGGGTAAAAGCCTAAAACAGACACAGGCTAGTGTGTAGCAACATGACCGGCATGCAACCATTTGTCTCCCACTCCCCCACATTTACACAGAAGGATTCAACCCGCCCCCCCCAAAAAAGACTCATCACCTTCAAACAGACCTCATAAGCAAGCATCAGTGACAGATGGACATTACAAGTTATAATTTAAGAAAACTTTTTAGTGCCATCTAACATTTAAACAATAGCAACAAACAACAAAGCCCTAAATAACCAAATCCATCTGATATCAGAGATCTGATTGTTCCTGATGTTCCTAACAGAGCACTTCGCTCTCAATCTGCAGTTTTACTAGTGGTTCCTAGGGGCTTTTTAAAAATGAATGGGAGGCAGATCTTTTGGTTCTCAGGCTCTCTCCTGTAGAACCAGCTATACCTCTAATGCTGCTATAGGCTTGGGCTGCAGGAGGACATGGAGACAACTTTTCATCATTCAACTTCTAACCTAATGCTCTCTTTTTCCTTTCTCATCATAGCAGCTTCATCTGGTCTGTTCCTGTTTAACTGACATCATCCTAGAGGTAAAAGTATCAGCTGTGCTGCTGCCATCAAACCCTTAGATTGAAGATGGTAAAGTTATGTCTGTTTTTCAGTGCTTAGTTCTGTTTCTCTCCTATAGGCTCAGCTCTTACTGTGCTCTCTTTCATCCTTTGACATGAATACTGACTGTCTATTTAAATGCTTCTTTCCCAGACTGATCCCCTGTGGAGTAGGGGTGGGTATTGCCAAAGAAGTCACGATTCGATTCGAATCACGATTCACGAGCCGCGATCGCGATTCCTATCATGATGCATCACGATACTTAAATTATTGCGATGCATTGACAATATTTTCTCCTCCATGTTTTTGTTTTTGAATGACTACCGGCACATTGTCCATGACGGAAGTAGCACATGCTTCAGGCGGCGATGCGTCAACATATTTGCGAAACATCTACTGGACTGGAAAGTTATATTACACTTGTTTTGGCTGATGTTTGTAACCATTCATGCAATTTTATTTATTCATTTTGAAATTGTAATCCGTTCTTTGTCATCAAGAATCGATGCAGTAAATCACGAAAATTAGAATCACGATGCATCATCATCACGATTATTTTGCACACCCCTAGCAGGATTATTCCTCTGAAAGACTGGGCCTGATAGAACAGGAGAAAAAAACCACTGAGGTCCAGACCTCCCGGTCCTCAGTGGTAGCTACGGCTACGTTTTTAATGTTGGAGTCTTAAAGAACAGCTTAAGCCGCTTTGCTATGCTACTGAATAGTAATTCTAACTTTGATTTATAAATGCATCTAGGGCGAATTAGACTAGTGCCACGGATTAGCCGCTAGTTTAAACTCTATGGCTGTGTCTGAATGTCCGTCCTAATCACTATATAGTGGTTACCTCATTTTAGATGAGTGTTCGGACATCTAGTGGATGAAAAAGTAATGAACTTGAAAATTCCCACAATGCACCCTGAAACGTAGTGATCGTAGTGACCAGCAGATATATCCCACTGATAACAAAGGTGGCGTATGCACCATGTGGGGAGGCGGAGTTACGTGACCAACGGGGAGAGAAAAGTAGCGATCATCTGTCTAAACGGCCAGTTAACCGAGTTCACTATAGAGTATATAGTATATAGTGATGGAGGGATTTAGGGGTTAGTTCGAACATAGCCTATGATTCAAACATCAGACTTCTGTATAACGGTTTGTCTTTGTCAGTTTTCTGTGCCTATAAAATGAATGAAATACATTTCTTTTTGAGTTTTTTACAGCACTAGGGGCTCGTTTTTTTTTTCCCACAGGCTGACAGAGAAGGGGGGATTGAGAGAGAGGGAGAGACATGCTAGCCTGACTCCTCCATATGGATTTGCTCCGCATATCCTTTTGGAAACCTTGAGCTTGAAGTAATTTTGGGAAGGGGCTAAAATACTGGTTAGCTGATTGGCCTATGTTTGGTGATAGACGGGCCAAATAAACCAATCAGATCAACGAAGCATATGACGTACTAACAGCAGTGACGACGGTGAAAACACAACCACAAGCCAGGCTACTCTTGCGAGAAACCAGTCGGGAGAAGAGTAAAAACATCTTTTCCTCTGAGAAAAGCCTCCAGAGCAGTGTTTTGCTCTTCTTTCAGTGAAGAAATATTCTGTAATTCCAATAAAACTTTCTCGGATAGCCACGCTAACGCTAGTTTCATCGGCGGAAGCCGCCATGTTCTTTAGACTGAACTGTCACGCTGCTCGTTGCGCCACACCTCAACCACCTCAAAGCCAACGCTGATTGGACGCTCGTTTGGTGAACGGCTCCAAATTTACCTTTTAACGGAGAGTCTCCAGACTGATCTGCTTAGTGAAACCTTGGCGAAAGCTCGCGAGATCAGGATGGTCTCACCAGGCTAGAGATATGCGGTAAAGGACCACAGGCTGGATTCGGACCTCAGGTCGCCGCAGGTCGAGGACTGAGGCCTCCATACATGCATGGTCATGTGCTTAACCACCTGCATGGCGGAAGTAAATAAATTAAGTTTGTCGCAGTCGCTGCCAGAGCTTTGACTGCTACCATGGTGACGACAGCTTATCGTTCTGGTTGTGCGAGGGTTGACCACCGCAAAGGGGAGGGTGCAGTTAAACACAGCAGTGCCATGAAGGGGAGCTAGTTCAGCAGCGAGGGGGCTTCACAGCCAGTGTGAGGTGAGTAGGTGGAGGAAGGAGCCTTTATCTGTAACAGCGCTCCATGACAGGAGCCGGTGCTTTAATTTGTTGACAGTCCATCCAGCTCAGCCTAACGGCGCCAACACTGAGGAATGTGTGGAGTGGAAGTGAAGTTATGCCCGCTGACACATGCCAACCTAGAGCTTTAAAAGGCCAAAGTCACGGTCGGCTAACGGCATTCGGTAGAGGACTGCAGTCTCCTCAGATACCACAGACCCTCAAAGCTGCGGCGGCTCGACTGTCTGATCCGTTTTGAGCTGGTTTAACGTTTCCAGAGTGATCAGTCCCTCAGAGGAGGAATCTACAAATGGCACCGCTGCTTTATAGCATCCAACTGAGATTTTAGCAAATGCAGATATTTGCAAAAGGTTTGACAACCTCAATGCATCTTTGAGGTATTCTACGTAAAGGTACAATTTAAAGTACTGTATATTTATCATGAGGCAGAATATTGAACCTAAATCCTTTCCATCACTGTGATTAGGGCCGCTGCTTCTCTATTCTACAGCAGGGATTCCCAAACATTTCACAAAGTAACACAAAACAATTCAATGCTACGATGTATTAGGGCCAGGCTAGAGAGTTTTTTATTTAAATACGAGAATAAAGTTATAATATTACAAGAATAACGACATAACATTATGAGAATAAAGTCGTACGTTTATGAGAATTAACGATAAAGTTGAAAAACAACAAGAATGAAGTCATCATACAACAAGCTGATTCATAAAGAAAGCTTGGAGCTCCGCCCAGCAGATGACGGCCGACCAGCTCCACCAATCAGCAACCAGAGTCCACTTTGACATCCTGCCCAGTTCGATGCTGCTGCTAAAAGATTTCCTGATTGGTCAAAAATAAAACTTTATTCTCGCAATTTTCCAACTTTATTCTTGCAGAAACTTTATTCTAATGCAACGCCTTTATTTTCATAATTTTACGACTTTATTCTTGTAATTTTATTACTTTATTCCCCTGAATTTATTACTTTATTCACGAAATGGTCCTAATACGATCCACTAAAAATACATATTTACCTAAATTATTCCCTATTCATTTACAGAATTGAACTAATTATATTTATTTTAAACATATTTATTTTTATTAAAAAGGCATTTAACTAGTTATTGCACCATTTGAAATGGGTTTTTTTTTAATCTAATATCTGAGTTTCAATTGTTTAATATATTTAATTGGCGTTTTCTTTCTGATAAGTATCCTTCCTTCTAGGTACGTTTTTGTTTCCTGTCTGGTTATTAAAATAAAGCGTTTAAAGGGATTTAGTTTTTGACCCATCCTGGAGTCACTCAGCAGGAAGACTACGTGGAAGCCGTTTCCTTCTGAAAAGAATAATTATTTAACTCCAAGTCGCTCTATTAAAACCGGACAGGACATTTAATCCACATTATCGACGTAGAATCTACAGACGGATAAGTTTTCAATTTTAGCCAGACTGGATTTGAGTCAAACAGTCAGAAACTTTTCATTTTCATTTATCAACATTCGTACCGTTTTTTTTTAGGGGTGTTCAACTATATAAGGTCTGTTAGTAATACATCAAACTTTTTTTTTTTATGGAGTGGATTTTGTTACATTATTGTTGAAAGCAAAAACATATTTTGTAAATGAAAGTTTGAAGAAAAAAAAATTCCTGAAGATAATCCAGAAATAATAGATAAAAAAGGTTTTAATTGCAAACTAAGAGCAGATTTTAAATATTTGTCTATTTTTAAGTATTTTATATCTTAATTTTGCTATTTTTTATTTTCAATATTTGTTTTTATTTCTATTTTTATAAATTAACTCTTTTTTTTTTGTTTAAATTGCATTTATCAGATCACATTATCTTTACTTCCAGGGAGCGGGGCTTCCTCTGGAGCAAAGAAGCATTTCTATTGGTCAGCATGAATGTTAGCAACAATGTTTTCATTGGTCAGGAACGAGCGTTTGGATTGAAGCGAAGAGATTGGGATCTTTGAAAAGCAATATGAGAAAAATGAAATACGTAAAACTCAATTTAAAAAAATAATTCTAAAGAAACTTGAAAAAAAAAATATTGAAAATAAATAACATTTGTAAAATAAAATGGAAAAATATAAAATCTGCACAAAATACAGAAGATTTTGAAAAATAAATGTTAATTTAGAAAAGCAAAACTAATGATGCTCATTGTTACTTTCCAAGTTGGAGAAAGTGGGATTATTTTCTCTGCTGGCTGGTTGGAACAATGCGGCTCCTTCTACAGTCCGGTTTTCTCCGGTTTTCTCTCAAACGTGAACTTATGGCACCAAAGTAACTAAAAGCAACTGAAAACAAAGCTGCTTCTGTCAGGTTGATCTGACGGTTACCTGCCATCCCAGCCGACAGCATGTGCACCTGCGTGGAGTCCGGTTCCAGGACGCCGTTCAGCTTCTCTTTGGCGGTGGAGTAAGCGGCGAAGTAGATAGCTCTGTAAGAAAAAAAAAAAAAAAACAAGGGGATTAAATGAGCCACGCTGTTGGGTTGTTTTAGCTACAGCCTCTTAATTAAACACTCAGCCTCTCGTTTAATGAGCTTGAAACATTTATTAGGCGAAATGCTGAAGGCACGAATAATTTTACAGCAAATTTCAGCCTCTTCAGACAAACACGGCATTCAGAAAGTAAAGTGCAGCGGGTTCGGTTTAATGGATACATTTAGTCTGTTAAATAACTCATTATGATCATGTTTAAACATCTAATTAACTATAAGTGTTTGTTCTGTTTCAGCACCCAGGCTGCCTGAGCTCATCCGTCACGCCGTAACTCCGTTAGCAGCGTCTCTTTAGCTTTTATGCTGCGACGGCACAATTTGTGTTTGATTTAACTAAACACTCCAGAAACTCTGAGCAGCAGCACCTGCTCGCCTCGGCAGCAGCCCGCCGCCATTAGTCCTCGCCTTCCTCCTCTCATTAACGGGGAGCCATCAGCTTCCTAATCACACTCCGGCTGTTGTTGCAGCGTCTCCGAAGCTCAAACTGCTGAGGAAGCCGTGAGTTAACGACCGCGTGGCCCTGATGCTTCCATGTTTCTAAGGAACGTCCCGAGTTGCACCTGATCAAGGCGCTCCTCGTCTACGTTAGTTAAACAAACTGCTTCTAACTGACAGTGGCTAATATTAAGGAGAGCATGGACGTTATTTTGTCCCCTTTTCAAACGTCTGTTGGTCCCCTCAATGTTTTATTGTCCAAAAACAATTTTACGCTACAGTACACAGACATTCGTTGAGCACTAGGACCAAGCGGAAAACCGCAGTTCAAGCTGAAGCTCGCTTCCCTGAGTCCCAGGAAGAAGGTTGGTGGGACTAATGGCAGAAAATGGGAGACATACAAGTAGGGATGCACGATATCGGGATTTTGGCCGATATCCAATATGCCGATATTTTTAAAAACTCATGTAGCCGATAACCTTATATCGATACCGATGTTAAAGCTGGACAAAAATAAGTAGTCATTGAAAATAGCAGTTTTGTTATCCATTTCTGACACTTTGAAAAAATAATATACTCAAAATATATTTTCATATGCTGATATCAAATTGATTTTTTAAAAGCAGCGGTATCGCATCTATTTTACTTTCAAAATCTGGTGAAATTTCATCGTTCTGTTACAAACTCTCGTAATATTTTGCAAATTCTTGTGAGATTTTGTTAGTAAAATAGATCGATAATACGCTACAATATATCAACAACATATAAAAATATGGCAAATATTTGGTGAATTTTTCGGGGATTTCAGAGCATAACGATGACATATAGCAATATTTCATTAGTAAAAGAGATTGATATGGTGTTTTTAAATGGCAATATATCAGCATATGAAGATATTGGGATATTTTTAAATGGATCAATATTTTTTTCCCTCGTCCTTTAGAAGTTTTTAAGTCTGTAAAAAAAAAGAAGAAGTTTTTTTTGAAGAAGAAGAAGAAACATTAAAGCATTAAATATCGGTGGGGTGGCCGATGTCCGATATTCAGTTTTAAGGCCGATACCGATAAGGGGTCAGATTATATCGTGCATCCCTACATACAAGAGCATCTCCCTCCATCTGGGGCCCCATGTCAGATCTCATCCTGTGGGATCAAAATGATCATGAGAACTTTGAGCAGAAATCCCAGAACTACAGCCAGGAACCGGATGAATGACCGGAGGAACAAAGGCTGCCATCAGTAACACACCAAGCCCAGAGGGACCCCCATCCTGTGGGGCCAGGTGGGGGCCTCTGATATGACGGTACAGGTCCAGACTCATCTGAAGTTTGCCGGAGAACAGATGGATGATGTGGTCAGAACTTTCTGGAACAACCCTGGGGTGTTTGGAGGAGGAAAAAACACTAAGCCTACTGTGAAGCATGGTGGTGGGGACATCATGCTTTGGGGCTGTTTTTCTGCAAATGGGACAGGATGACTGAGCTCAAAGACCAGAGCGAGGAGTTCGCTCCGCTGCGCTCACAACACATGTATCGGTCATTAAATCAGACGCCGTATGTGAGCGAGTGTGGAGCGATTTCGCCGGAGCGGCAGGAAAATTAAGGTGAGCGCGGAGTGGATTTTGAGTGGAGCTTCCTGGCGCAACTTTGAGCGGCGGAGCGAATGAGCAAACATCCTCCTGAGCGGGAAGCGGGAACTGCACGGCGCTCCACTCCGTTCACATGTACTGGTGCAAGCAGATATCCATCCAGGTCTCCATAAATAATGTAATTAAGATAAGAGACTTTATTGATCTCACAGCGGAGAAATTAACGTGTCAAAGAAGGTGTCGAAAGGAGGAATATTTGCATGGGGTATGTATGGCACTTTCACATATATGCAGTGGATCGAGAGAAAAAAAGAAAGAAATAAGGCATAGATTTAAGGTGACTTATGTACATTAGGATTTGGCGTTGTACGTTAGCTTTTCTAGTTTAGTCACAAGTTTAGGAGTTCAATGATTTTTGTTGATAAAGTGATCCATCTTTCATAAAAGCTGTGAATTTATTCCATATATGCACAGAGCTAATTGTTTGAATCAGACCTTCATCTGTAGAGACTAAAAACTAATCAGTTTGATCACTAATTTTTTAAAACAGGTAATCCATGTTGTCGTTAAAGGTGTTCTCTATAAAGGAGGGAGAAAGCTCACCTGGAAGGTGCCACGCCCACTAAATTGGGCCCCAGGCCTCTGAAGAGAGATCGAGCGCCTTCTTTCTTCAGAATCAACCTGATTAGAAAACACAACAAACACATTTATTTCACCCCAAATCACATCAGTTTAAAGATTTAACACATTTTTCTTACAACTATGTTGGTCTAAACTCTCTGCTTTGACGTTAAATGTTTTCTGCCGTTATCTGGGAAGATCCTGAGTCGCCCGGGTCATGGTGAAGCTTTGAAAGGTTTAGTTTATGCCACGCTTCACACCTAAAGCAGCAGAGGCAGCAGCAGAACAGCTAGCTTACATGCAAAGTCAATGGTTGACGCGCATCACGGCGCAGCAAAAGGTCCTGCAGCTCATTCTGAACAGCAGAAGCAGCGCGCATGACGTCCTGCAAACGCAGCAGCTGCTGTTGAGCTTGAAGAATTGAACTTTAGCTGCTGGACGCCACGCACACCGCTAATTTCAATCAGAGTTGATCTGGAAAGCTGGCAGGGAGAGAGGCAGTGACGTCAGCACTGCTGATGCAGAGCGCCATGATCACTCCTCTGAAACAGTTTATTAACGCTTCAAATTAACTTGGAAAATGTAGAAACCTGTCAGAAAAACATGTTGACTTTGGTTCCTGCAGTTTGCATTATGTACATGAAAACGAGGCGACCGGGCCACAGGCTGCTGCTGAATGGGATTCCTATTGTTAGCGTAGCGCCGGTATGGTCTGAGCGGCTCCCACTGAGAAATAATCTTTGAAAGCAGGATGGTAATCTGGGATGAAACTCGACTGCAAAGGTTTTTCAGATGGACTTTCTCACTTTAAAATACATTCAAACTACTTTTATCCACTGATCACAGCTAATATAGCTGTTGGTTCCAGGCAGAGAAAGGATAGGTAGCTCCGCCCAAAGCGCATCAGATCCGTTTTTCAGCCATGCAGCCAGAGAAGCTAAGATGCTTCAGCTGTCAGAACTAAACTTGTACAAGTTATCAGAAAAGTTAAGCTAGCACATGCATTTGCTGCCCTTGCTGCTTTTAGGTGTGAACGTAGCATTAGGGGTTTGGATCAGTAAAGTTTTCTAAAGTTTTGCTCCCTACAGTATATTAACCTGAGTGCTTCCCACCATCAGTTAGAACTGAAGAAGCTTCTTGGATGAGAGTGAGGAGAAACATCTTCTCGTAAACTTCACCCAAATTGAACTTTTCAGGTTTTCTGGCTTTGGTGACATTCATATTTTTGTCAAAATCTCTGTGAAACCAAACCAAATTAAAATAAACTTAACAGCAGAGGACCTCTGACTTGACATGAAGCAAATTATATAAAAAATCCCTTATTCTGGATTCACTGTCAAGGTAATTGAGAAACAATAAATGGTGCACTTTTATTTCCAAGGCCATTCTTGGATTACTGCCCTCTTACACAGCAAAGCATGGCTTCTTATGCCCTGAGATCCAACCATCAGCTGTTCCTCAATGTTCCTTTTGCCCGTAAGAAAGCTTGTAGCTAATGAAAGCTCCTAGTAGCGTGACTAAAGTTTTTATCGTTAAATGCTTTTAAGTTGAAAGTGTAAGAATTTGAAGCAGCCTCAATGATCTGTAATTGTTTTACTTTGATGAGCTCCGATAGCTCAGCTGTGGAAAACAGCAGATCCCAGGCTGGGTGTTCTCTACATCCAGTCCTATTCCCTCTGCTTGGTTTTAACGCCTTTCACAGCTGAACTAAAACATAAAATAAAAACTTACTTTTTGGTGGATAAAATCTTTTTCAGCAGAGTCCTCAGAAAGCAAAACAGAAGATCCCAGCCCTATTTTATTTTACTACCTTATGCTACGCCTTGCACCACAAGCAAGCAGCAAAGAATGGCGAACAAAGAAGCCAAACGAGCTCCCTTATTCCAAGGGGATGAACCCGTTCATCCGTTTCTATTTGCATTATTAGTGTTTCTAAACTAAAACCAGGCTTTTGTTGGGCTGCTGGATAAAACCTGGAACTAAACGCCTATTTCTGACATTTTTGAATTGAAGAAGCTTCATGGATGGAAGAGAAACGCCTTCAAACTTGGAAACAAAGTCCAGTGGATTGATTTTTAACATTTTTCTGAGATGACTGGGCGACCTGGTGATGACCTTCACCAGCATATTCTCTACAAAATGTAGAGAATATTGGTCTAAACGCAACTCTGCATCCCATCTTCCTAAAATGATGGTTTATTTGCTGTAGTTTGTGTTGGTCTATCCCATAAAATCCCAATAAAAGTATAAATGATTGTAGTGGTGACTTGATACAAACTGTTCGGAGGTAGAGAACTTCTGCTTTTCTGAACAAGAAAGGAAAGCAAAGCTTGGGGCACCAACTTGAGGCAGTGCAGGGGTCCTGGTGGAGACATGCGGGCCACGCTGGTCCCATTGACGGTATTTAGCTGAACCTCAGACACATAGAGGGTGATGGAGGACGACTGGAGACGAGTCTTCACCACTTCCAGCGGACACGTCACTATGGCTCCAACCGTACCCCCACATCTGGGAGAAACACAGAGGTCACAGGCTGAAGGCAGGATAACGAAGACATTAAATAAACATTAACATCTAATTAAAAATATATATATATTTAGCTTAAAGCAGGAAGAGCATGATTTAGTCTTATATTACAGTGAATTTACTTCCAAACTTAAAAATAAATAAAACCCACAATAGGTCAGCAGGATAGAAGATAATAAAATGGTTATTCATACTGTTTTAAAGGCAGCATTTTATAAAGCTTTCCTACACACGTATGGAAGGAATTTTCCTCCGTTATTGTCATTACAAAAGTTCTAAATTTAAAGAAAATTAATTAGAGCTGAAAAAATTAAAGAGGTTAATCGATTATTGAAATAATCGAGTCAACTAATTTAGTAGATCAATTGGTCGTATAGACTCTAAAATATGCCTTTAGCGGACAGATCCAACCCCTTAGAGCAGGAACTATACCTAAATTGTAAAATTATATATTAACATTTTGGATTTAAGATATAAAAAAAATTGTTTTCCTCTGTCAATCTGCTTTATCCAGACCCTCCTGGAGTTTAGCCCTTTATCACAGCTGCACAAAAGAAATAAACCAAAGACATCTTCAGAGCGGCCGGTCAGCATCTGGACAGAGAAAGTTAGGAGAAAAGCCCCCGGTGGAGGACTTTATACAAGCCTCTAATCAAAGAACGATCTGTTGATCTCCAATGGAGGATTTCACAGGGCGCCATCGCCACAAACTTGTTTTTATCCGTTATTAATAGGGGTGTTTTAAACCAGTGGCCTTTCTGCAGCCTGTCTGAAAATGTGTTCCACGTTTCTATGGAACGCACAAGTCTAAAGACAAATTATCAATTCATCTGGGACAAATTTTTCTGTTTTTGTCTTACAAATGGTCTTTTTATAGGAGGAGTTTGCCGGAATAGAATAAATGAGCCAAAGGCCCGACTTTTTAATGTATTCATCAGTGAAGCAAAGATGGTTTGCTTATTGTCCTGCAGACGACTGCAGGTGAGGGAGCCTTACCCTTGGCTGGAGTTTCACTTCCACAGAGAATACACAGAACATGGAGGATTTCATTCCCTGCTGTGGAGTTTTAACAACATTTTATTTACTGTCAGATCTATGACAAATCACAGTGTAACAGGCTCCTCGCCTGATGATTTATATAACCGTCACTTGCTTTTACAATTGATTAAATGTGTTGAATTTTATCTAAATAAAAGTTTTGTCAAAAAGTCAGGATTTAGTTTGACCTGTTTTATTTTGTAACAAATCTTTTAAGAAAATATTGGCTGTCCGATTATTAATGGATTAATCCAAAATTGGCAAAATAGCCGCTAGTTGCAGCCCTCCTAAAAATAAATAATACTAGCTGTAAATGAAACATAAAAATACGCCATCAAAAACAGGTTTTGGAGAATAACTGCTAATTTCTAAATTTATTATTTTTTTAACCTTTTTTTTTTCAAAATTGTTTCTCATATTAATAAAAAAAATTTCTTTTAGACATATTTTCAAGTTCTGTTCAAAACAATTTCTCATTTTATCAAGCTTTCATTTTTAAAAATCACTTTTAAACAAAGTTTTGATTTTGTTTTTCAAATTTTTGATCTTCTGTGAAAAGTCAGAAGAAAGTAATTTGTGTAAAACTCAGAAATAAAAGAAATAAGAAAAACAAGATAAAATAAAATGTGGAAAAAATAACAAAGAAAAAGCCCAAAACTTTTTATTAAAACATTTTTCAAAGTTAAAATTCTGGATTGCATCTTTTTTTTTTTCCATTTACAAAACTTTTTAATTCTCCTCCCTACAGATGCAACGGTATCGCTTTATACTCGTGCATATTCACCTTTTTCAAAGTGAATCTCCTGCTGGTACGAAAACACTGCAAGAAGCAACTCGGCTGTATCCACCTTATTTTGAAACGCGGAAGTAACTCTGGGTCCAACTTCCGTTTGTGTGTGCCGCACTTCCGTTTCAGCGCTTTCCTATGCAAACTATCGCTAGCTTAACAGATTTAATAATCAATGTCGTGGCAACATTTTCCTAATTTGTTAAGCGATCAGAGTGGCAGGTCAGTGCCACACCCTCGAACTATTCTTGAGTGGGAGGATGATATGAAAAAGTGGCCTCATATTACATATGAGGACATTTTTAACTATGTAGTATTGTCACTCGGTGCGGATGGATCTACGATGCGCAACTACAAGAGTACAGAGGCGTATCAGTACCTCCACAGCGGAAAAGTTGGCAAGGTGTTAATCAGTAACAACATCAACGATCTCATATTCCTGAAAGCTGATGTCAACCCAAGCCAAAGCAAATCCGACGCTCATTCGGCATGGATCCTGACCACATCAACCGGCACTGTTGAGACGGCCGGGTGCACCTGTGTTGCGGGTTTGGGGAAATCCTGCAGTCATGCTGCAGCGATTTTATGGAAGGTAGGCTTTGAAGGCATTTTATTTTTTTATTTATTTTTTTTATTTATCCTTTATTTAACCAGGTAATACCCATTGAGATTAAAAATCTCTTTTACAAGGGAGACCTTGCAAAATAAAATTGTGAAATAAAATTCACTAGTCTTTATGAATAATATTTTTATTTTAAATCAACAGATTGTGTGCCTTTTTCACTATTAACTGCATATATTTTTGATATACTAATATTATCATAATATATTAAAAATAACTCATGGTAGTTTTTAAACTTTGTTTTAAAGGTGCAGTATGCTGTGTCGAAAGGTCTCACTGGATGGTCCTGCACAGATGAGCAGCGGCACTGGAATTCAGGCACACAGCGCAATTTAGTCCCTAAAAGGTTGAACAATATAAGTTTTCAGCATCACAGAGAAAGTTCTGATTTCTCAGAGAACATCCACCCCATATCACCTTCTCTACCGCCAACCCCTGCCTACACCTCTCATGAAGCCTTGAAGGTGAGTTTAGAGGCTGCCAGTATTCCACTGGGCAGCCTTCTGCACAAATGCATTTCTGCTGTCCCAGACCAAGTTGTAGCAGCACACACACAGCTCCAGCAGCCTCATGATGAACATGGTACTGACAAACGTTGCCAGAAATGCATGGCATTTTATGACAGGTACATTAAATTAGATGGGGATAAATGTGCTGTTTTGGAGGAGTTGACTAAAATGCAGAGTGCATCCCACTTATGGTTTGATGCACGTAAATTAAGAGTAACTGGTAGCTCTGCGAAAAAGGTCCCTGTACGTGCCTCTACTAGGCCAGAAAATTTTCTTAGAGAACACCTGTTTCCTAGGTTCCATGGGAACACTGCAACCAGGTATGGCCAGGAGAATGAGGAGGTGGCCTATGCATGGCTGGAAAGCTGTGGGTTTGTGGTAGAAAAGAGGGGCACCGTAGTGAGTGTCACAGAACCATGGCTTTCTGCAAGCCCCGATGGTGTCGTTAATTCGACAGAGCTGCTGGAGATTAAATGTCCAGTTCTGACCAAAAACTGTGCATCTCTGGCTGATGTTTTTTCCAGCAAGTTCACAGATGTGAAGATGGTAGATGGGGTTCCACAGCTGCAACAAAACGGTTCCCGTGGGTACTATCTTCAAGTCCAACTTGGCATGTTTTGCACACAGCTTGAGAAATGCAAGCTACTTATGTGGGCTCCATCAGAGAAAATTGTTATTGATGTCCCATTTGATTTGGAATATTGTTTACAAATTCTACCTAAACTCAAGTCATTCTATTTTAGTCAGATGCTGCCAAGGATTGTAGATGAGTTTCTGGCAGGCAGACTAACACTGTGCAAAAAATATGAAAATCTATGTAAATAAGTTGAGATTCTAATCTTTAACCCACAGTATGTGTGTGCCACACCAGCTTTCCTGTTTCTGTGCTATGTGATGTTACCCAACTGTTAACCGTTATGACCCTTTGTTATGCCAGTTCCTTGGCGTTTTTATTTTTATGACAGAATAAGAATTTGTTTATAATAATTAAAATGTTTCCATAAGTGAAGTAATAAAATAAATTTGTAAAATACTGCATCTTCTTGTTTGTTTATGCACATAAGATACACTACAGTTCTTTACATCTGGGTAAGATAGACTGATCAATATAACTAAGCACAAATTACATTGGACTGAACAATTTATTAATAGAGATTTTATTTGGACACATGTTTTTTGTATCTGTAAACTTAAATGTCTAACAATAATTGTGAACACTTTTTTATTATAATTCATCAGTAGTGCACAATATAAATCTGGAAAAATAACTATATATATAAATCTGGATATATATATATATATATATACATATATATATATATATATATATATACACACACACATACATATATACAGCATGGAAGGCACAATCAAGGCCCCGTAAACTGTCAAATAACTATATACAAATTTGAAATTTCAGTGGAAGTCTGGATCTTTTTGTATAACCAAAACCTGCACGCTCAGTCAGCATCCTCGTGAATAATTTCACCCTGCATGTTTACAAGGGCTGCACAGATCCTCAGGATTTTGTCCATTTTGTATGCTAAGTTGATTGGTACTGTCTGGGAGATAATTTTGAAAACTTTCAGCCTCCGGATGACTCTTTCTACATGTATGCGGACATTTGCAATCCTTCTTGTCGCAGTTACATCCTCATCAGACAACTGTCCTCCTTTACGAGTGAATGCAGGTAGAACAAGGTTAACTTTTCTCTCAAAAAGCAAATCTCTGATGGGAAAACCTCTGTCTGCCATCACTTCATCACCAGGACGAAGATACTCCAGGAACCCAGACTCCTGAGTGATGAACTTATCACTACACCTACCTCCATAAGCAGGAGAAATGAACATAACAAGTCCACAAGGGGCAATGGCAACTAAATACTTAATAGTGTTACTTGAATAATAATGGCTGTATGACTCCCCTCTGGAGTCAAGATTGTGTGGTTTCTGCAGGGTGGTTTCAGTGCAGTCAATGATGCAGGTGGTGTTGGGGAACGTCTCCCGGAAGCACTGAGGCATTGTGCTCCGGATTGTCTCCCGTGGAAGCCAAGGAATGTAGATCCTCATGTTCTCCTCCATTGTGTCGATCCAGTAGGAGATGATCCGGCTCACTAACCCCTGGGATACAGCAAAGCGTTCCGCAAGATCGGCCTGGAGTAGATTTAACTTAAGTTTCATTGTGGTCATCAATATTTGATCCACTAAGTGTGTCTTAAAATTTGCTTTATAGAACTGTTCCAGATATTTAACAAGATCAAAAAAGGCACAGAGAGAAAGGCCTGTGTATAATACACAGCTAGTGTCATTCTTCAGAATGCTATGGGCAAGAGGTTCTTCTCCACCACATTGTGTTTCTCTGTTGCATACATCCTTCTTTTCTCCTACGTAGGTGTGATCTGTCAGTGCCTGAACCTCCCACTGTGTGTCAGCATCTTTATGCATCGGTGACTCTGACTGTGAAGCGGCTTGGTCAGCCCCAACATCACAGTGGCTGTCATCTGTCAAGCACAAAACCACAAAAGCCCACAATCAGCTTAGCAAACATAAAACATATAGAGAAAATTTATATGTCAGAGCTCATTCAAATAATCTTATGACATGCATTCCTTCCAACATTTATAAACACCTAGTGCTAATATCTGTGGTGCCATTTGTACAGTTACACAGTCAAAAAGTACAAATATTTTATGATTTATAGCCCATATTAATAATAATGATGATGAATATTCGTCTTTATATTAATTATTGAAATTTTCTTTGTAAAATATGTATTCAATTTGCTAACTTAACAGTTTTTAAACTAAATATTTAGGTCCAGATTACATATATTGTTTACAAACTAAATGTTATGTTTACAGCTAAATATATAGCTTGATAATCTAATTTAACTTTTATTTATTTAACTTGGACTATGGCATTTAAACATATATAAATTACACCACAATATCAACAAAATAACCACAGTTTTATCTCTTGACAGGCTAAATAACCCAAAATATTGCTATACATTTTTGTGTAACTTTACAGACGGTACTCCATACAAGCAGGGATTGAAAATATACAGATAGACATAATAAATATACAGAGAGAACAAACTTAAACGCTGATTTCATGTGAGTGCATATACGTAAACACGAGGGACACAAACGGAGAAGACTTAACAACAGCAATCAAAAATGCTAAAGCTTACCTGTGTCTGCCCTCCTCTTGAGGCGCCTCCTCGGAGTTTTTAATGGAAGTTCATAACCCAGCCACTTTTCTGGTATCGGGTGGTCTGCTGTAGGTCTCTTGTCGACGAAGTGAAAAGAACACACGAACGGTCGCTTCGGTGGTTTCTTCAAATTCAAAGCTTTCAACCAAAGACGAAAAGATTCTTCATTCTTCGGCGGGGGGTGAAAGTCGTAGGGCGCCTCACATCCACACTCAGCTCTCGTACGCGGCCGATGAATATAACACTCCTCCTCCATGTAAACCTTTCTTTTACGCCAATTATTGTGACATCCTCTAACTGCACAACTGATCCCGGTACTCCTCGAAGTCATAATTACGAATAATTCGAGACGAGGTGGGCGCATGTGTCGCTTTCCAGCAAGCTATCCAGTGACCGGAAGTGAGCGGGCGGAAGTCGCGCACAAACTCGCTGCCTCCGTGTTTCCGTCAAAAATAAGGTGGATTATGATGGCTCTAATCTCAGGCAGGCTGATAAAGGAAGGGAGCACAGAAACCACCTGTACATGCGCTCCACGGTGGAGCTGATCCAGGCAGGACTGCACCGGGCTGGGCGGAGCCGGGCCAGATCAGAGGAAGGAACGTCACATGCAGCTTTCTCTCATTATGGTTAATTTTCAACCCACAACAAGCAGACCAACACGGATCCGGTTTGATACTCGAACCGAATGCGGCTACTGTGCAAAAACTCGAGAAGCCTCACTAGTCAGCACATGTGGAGATGAGCTAATGTTTGAGTTATTTGACACGTACCAAATGGGCGCAGGTCTCACCTCTCAAAGGATTATTTGTTTATTAAATGCAGCTTTTAAAAGGAAAAAAAAAACAACATAATTTTAAATATGGCCTATCACTTTTCCACATCTAGTTACCACTGTATTAAAATAAAAACTTTTAAGGACAGATAGTAAAACAGTGCTCAGCACTTTATCCCTTCCACTCCTCTTTTTATTTCTTTCATTTTATTTCTCACACCGGGCCGGGTTTTGATAAAGGTTTTAAGGGAGTTTTTATTGTTTGGGAGCAACTTCTGCAAAGATCAGGCACTAAATGCAACCTGGTCTCCTGAGATTGATCATTTTTTACCATAAGCAGTAGAAAATATGTACAATTTAGCTTATATCATAGGACATGTTTAATGACAGCTTCTTAAATAACTGCATATACTGATTTTAGGGCTGAAAAAAAATCAGATTAATCAATTATTGAACTAATCGTCAACCAATTTAGTAACCGATTAATCATTAACTGGAGCATTAGGGACTTTAAAACATGCATTTAGCTGACAGAGAAATCCACTTACAGCAGTAATTATATTAAAAATATAAAAATATACATTAAAATTTTTGATTTAGAGTTAAAAAAAATCTGCTTTATCCAGAACTCCTAAAGTGGAAAAGTTTTAGTTCCATTTCCTAAAAAATCCTCTATAAGGAACCTTTGGCTATCTGGCTTGATTAATAATTAAAAAATAAACAGATTAATAAACTAATTAGCAAAATATCTTTAGTTGCAGCTCTAATTAATTAAGCTTTTTATTAGCAACCTTGAGATGACATTAGTTCTAAAATAAAGACTGCAGACAAAACTAACTCACAGAAGATCAAAGCAGCGTTTAAAATAATTTTTTAAGAAGCTAAATCTGATTAGCCACCAATCTAACCAGGTAAGAAACATTCAGATGTTTTATTATTTATACTTAAACTCTTGGCGAGTTTCTCATAAATGCTGTTTATTATAAAAACTGTTCATGCCCAGATATTTTAATGTTTTATCCTCTCACTGACATGCTTATAAAACCCAGGAGTTGGTTGATAAAACAGAAGGCGTGCCTACATGCTAGCCATCTCATTCATATATAACCGTCATTGAAGTGGCAGCGCGTGCCGCTGGATAATAAATAAAACAGCTGTGTTAGCTCGGAGTTAACAGCCTGGTGTTTAAGCTAACCACATTAAATTACACATCTGAAATTATTCCACTAAAACAAACACAACGCTGCTATAGTGGGAAGCTTTTAACTAGCCTTTAGCTGCTAGCACAGAGCTAACTAGCTTAGCCTAGCTGGCGTACATGGCTAGATGATACTCACCCTCCAGCAAACAGGTGAACTAAAGTATCTCTCTGACTCATTGTAGATCATATTCGGGGACCGTCCGCAGGGCGCCGCTTAGCAACGGAGGGAGCTGAGGGTGTCAGGCCGGGGGTGGAGGGGCAGAGCCGCCCCTAACGACAGAACAAGCGGCTCTCTGTTCGAGGTCAGCTGCGTACAATCCACAGCAGGTAACAGCTACTCCGGCTAGCTGGCGTTAGCTCGGGAAGCTAACCGCTTTCCGAAGCTAAAGGTTGATGTCGCAGCACGAGCTTTAGCGTCTCGTCCTTCTGAAAACGGGAAACTAGTTTATTTTTCTGTATTGTAATAAATTATTTCCAGGGCTGGAACTGTTCAGGGGGGAGGACTGGCTCTGTCTGACCTCCTCACGTTGACGTGTTTTGCCTCACTGTGTGCTCAGTGGGAGGGCGGGGCGCCATGTTTGTGAACCAATGAGAAGCCGCAAAACAAAAGAAGCGATTGGCTGAAGGCTGACTAAGCCCCGCCCTGTCACTACTCATTCACGTGATAGCGGCCTTTATTATGAAGAGCAGAGATCAACGAGGCTATCGGATCAGTTTGCAAGAATCATTCAGAAAGACCCTGAACCCCGCGCTGCTCCCCGCGCGCCGCACAATGCCAGCCCACTGCTTCCCCAGGGGATGAGTTTATGACAATAACACGCTGCAGAAAATTAAAAATCCACTTTCAAAGTCATAATTATGAGTTACATAGTCAATTATAAGATAAAGAGTCATAATTATGAGATTCAAAGTCATAATTATTTATTAGAGTCATAATTTAAGATAAAAAAGTAATAATAATGAGATAAAATGTCATAATTATGAGATTCAAAGTCATAATTATATAATAGAGTCATAATTTAAGATAAAAAGTAATAATTTTGAGATAAAAAGTGTTAATTATAAGATAAAAAGTAATAATACATAAAAAGTGACAATAATGAGATAAAAACTCATAATTATGAGATAAAAAGTAATAATTATAAGATAAAATGTCATAATTATGAGATTCAAAGTCATAATTATATAATAGAGTCATAATTATATAATAGAGTCATAATTTAAGATAAAAAGTAATAATTATGAGATAAAAAGTCGTAATTATAAGATAAAAAGTCATAATACATAAAAAGTGACAATGAGATAAAAAGTCATAATTATGAGATAGAAAGTCATAATTATAAGATAAAAAGTCATAATACCTAAAAAGTGACAATGAGATAAAAAGTCATAATTATGAGATAGAAAGTCATAATTATGAGATAAAAAGTCATAATTATGAGATAGAAAGTCATAATTATGAGATAAAAAGTCATAATTATGAGATAGAAAGTCATAATTATAAGATAAAAAGTCATAATTATGAGATTCAAAGTCTTTCTTTTAATAACACTTTTAAGCCGTGATTTACTCATGTTAATTATTATTTCAGTCTCATTCCGGTTTGTCGACTCTACTTTTTGTCTCCCATTTAATTTCCTTTCACTCCTATATAAACAGGAACCCAAAGAAAAACTGCTGTTAACCCCATCATCTGAATTTGATATAACATTTGTTTTGTTTCTAATAAAATATCTGGACTAATATTATACTAATAAACTTGCCTTGCTTTACCTTTTTTTTGCAAATCTGTAACTTTGCAAAAGGAATTCTTCATTTTTAAGCTTGTATTCTCACAGATAAAACATCAATGACATGTATGAACATGCTGACAGGAAACAAATACAAATCTTAAACATAATCAACTGTATTAACCTAGATTTACAAATTTGAGACATATATGCAACACTTTTTATTGACAGTTATCGTAATCTTCCTTTTTAGTTGCTTGGTCTGGAGTTTTTCCATCAAAAAATAAGATACCATTCAGCTTAGGTAATAATTTGCAGCAGCATTTTGTCTGATTCTGCCTTTCATATTGCCTGGAAGTAACGTGATTTAACGGAAAGCAGTGGCACATGATTTTAAGCAGTTGAAAGGCATGAGTAATTATAAAATTAAAGGCCATATGAGTTTTATTCTCCTGTCAGATTGTGGAAACCTCATGTTCAGCATGCCGTACAACTTTATCACAGGCAAATCTCAAATAAGCCACTGTATCAAAACCATGGTGCATCCTATCTGGCACACAAGGTTGAGACTTATGGAAGCCCGTTCCCGCCACATGAAAGTAAAACAATGCCAAGTAGGAAGTCATAATTATGAGTTACAAAGTCTGAAAGTCAAATATCTCATAATTCTGACTTTGAATGTAGATATTATGACTTATTAGTTCTAGTGAGAACACAGGGAGCAGCTGCCAAGGTGCGGTGGAAGTTTGACAGGAGGACCCAAATGCAGACGGAAGCTGAAGGGGTTTCTTGGAAATTTAATTAAACAAAAGTTCAACAGAAGCAAAAATCCAAAAAATTAATCTGAGAAACAGGAATACTCACAAGAAGGGGGCAAATAAATGACGACAAACCAGCAAAGAGTGACTGAACAGGAGGAGAATATATGGGAGGGAGAAACAAAGACCAGGATAAATAGCAGATTGGGAGCAGGTGTGAACAGAGGAGGCAAGAAGGGAGCTAGAGAAAAAAAAAAGACTAATACAAGAGGGCAAACAAGAAATATCTAAGAACTAAAATACAATCAAAAATAATAACTAGAACACGAGAAGGGAAATAAGACCAATGAAAACTCGGAGATAAAACTTGACAGCAGCGATCTGGATCAGCTGCAGCTGTCTGATGGACTTTATAGGCAAACCTGTGAAGACACTGTTGCAGTGATCAATACCAAAAGATAAATGCATGAAGGTTTTTCTAGCTTCTGCATATTAGTCCTTTCATTCTGGAGATGTTATTCAGGTAAAAAGCTGATTTAGAAACTCCCTCAAAGTCGTAGTGAAATCATATTTAAATGTCAAATTATTGTAGCTTAAACATGTATATAAATGCTCTCTTTATCAGACGATATTGTCCCTTAAATTTAGAAAATTTCTATTTAAAAAAAAAAAAAATCCTTGTCTTTAGGGCCCCGTCCACACGTAAGTCAAAAACGGTAACACCTTAAACGCTTAATATTTTCCAGAACGCTTGTCGTGAAAGACGGAGACGAAAAATAAATGTGATCGCCCACACTAATGCATGAAAACGCTGCAAAATGTATGCCAGGCCTGTAAGTGGCGCTGTGGTGCCAAAGCAAAAATAGGGCGACGAAATGTTGGGCACGCGCAGTAATATTTATACTTGGTTACACCCCTGTGGTCCATTTTGTGGTTCAGTCAAATTCAGGTGCTGAACTATGTGGTCGATATTGCTCTGTTCTTCCTGGAGATATTCCAGAAGAAGAAGATTCTGTTGTAAGTCTCGACAGCAGGGTGAGTAGGTAATGAGTGCTAGCAACCATTCAACACAGTATGGCGCCATTGTTGTTGTGGGATACTGTGTCGCTGCGATGCGTGTTTCGAGGCTTACGCTATGCGCATGCGCGTAAAAAAAAATGCGTTAGAGTTTAAAGATGGAAACGCTAAAACGGCGCTTCAAAATCTTCCTCCCACTCTGAAGGCTGAATAAAAAAAAAGATCGCTTACAGACCCCCGAAACGCCGGGCTTCGGTGTGGATGAGAGGCTGGTTTGGTGAAAAATTTGTGCGCTTAGGGCCAGGGTTTGACACCTCGTGGTGGACAGGGCCTAAATCTCGCGCTTTTTGTTGTTATCTTCTGCAGGCCAGTTAGTTCTACGTCAGCCTAAAACACCTAAATTCGCCAATCATATATATACAGTAATCTCTCAATCGATTTTTGGTCATAGCATCTTGATTCATATATCATAGCTAATATACGCAAAACGGTTGAAATAAGATCTTACAGGTGTATAGTATGGAGAGCAAATTTTTTATCTCTGCTTCTGCCTCCTTGAACCTCAGTAGTGTGGCCTCAGCAGATGGGTCGCCACACTGAGCCTGGTTCTGCTTCCTGCCTTTTCAAAGGAGTTTTTCCTCCTTACTGTCGCTACAAGCATGCTTAGTGTGAGGGATTGCTGAAGAGTCAAGAAGTCGATGAAATCAACTGGTTTTCCTTAGATAGTAAACTTAAAATCAATCTGACTGGATGATCTGGTGAACTGGAAAATGCCTGAGATGATGTGTGTCGTGAATTGGCGCTTGCTTATAGAAATAAACTGAATTAAATTGAGGATAAGAGCTATCTGGACCTTCTTTAACCAAAGCAAGTGATGTGTCCATGCTACACTGCAAAGAATTTAAATCTAAATAAGTCCTGTTTTCTTAAAATAAGTGTATTTTGCCTTGAATTGAGGAAATAAGTCAGACACTCTGCCAATGGAACAAGACAATTTACATTTTAAATAAGAAAAAACAGTTTTATTGTCTTATTTCAAGTGCATATTATCTAATTATCTTATATTAAGAGTAAAAATACTCATCCCATTGGCAATCACCCTATTTAACTACTCAAATTAAGGATAAATACACTTATTTTAAGAAGTTTTGTTCCTATTTCTAGATGTTTTTTCCAGTGTATCAGCTCAAAGATGAGAAGGTTCCTCCCACAACCTGTCATTGAAATCTCTGCAAAGACATTGTGCACAGATCTCTAAGTCGATGTATGACTCTGTGCTTCTAGTATAAAAGTGGATATGCAGCCAACCTAACATGACTTAAAATCATCCAACTACAACAACCTCGCCCTTCTAGTTGCTACCAGGCCTCATGCTGAGAGATGAACAATATGATTAGAATACCTCCTAACCACTGCCCTCATAATGTTCATTAACAGTAACACTTTCTGTTAGATTTTGGTTGGTTTCCCATTAAAGTCGTTATATAATCCACTCTGCTTTCACAGACTTTATTGTGTTAAATGCTTCAAACTGAGGGAAAGGTGCCTCCTACAAGAAAATAAAGTAAAGGCCACAGTCTAGACCACTGAATGACTTAAGAACACATCAGTTTCTGTGGTATGTTTCATTTTTAGGACTGTATATTTGAAGTATTTGCAGTCGAACTTGTCCCAGTTTGGTTCACATTTTAAATGCACATCATCCAACCGCTGCTATGCATTCAGGTTAATGTCTCTTCACTGGAAAAAAAGGCATTTTTCCTTAAAATTAAATGCATTTAATTAAGCAAGAGTGAAGCAAGATGAAGTGAAGATAATCAACATTTAAAATAATAAAAAAAACAAAAAAACAATTTCATTGTCTTATTTCAAGTATATATTATCTAATTACCTTATTTTAAGAGTAAAAATCCTCATTCCATTAGCAAATCATCTTGTTTAACTATCAAATTAAGTAAGGGGTAAATATACTTAAATGAAGACATTTTTACTTATTTCTAGGTCGTTTTTGCAGTGTTCTCACACTGTGCCTGTGCTGAGCTGCAAGAAATCATCCTTACAAACTGTAAAAGCAGCTTGTTTTTCTGTTTATACCTTCATTTTCTTTCCTATGGTAAAGTAAATACCCCGAGCATTAACCAGAGCCGTCTGTGTGGAAAACGCATGTTTGCTCTGTTTGTTTTGGCTCTTGATGCAGAAGCCAACATCTTGGTTCCACGGTCTGTCCGGAACTGGACAAATAAAATGTTAGTCTGAACTTTGACAGCAAACATTCTTCTGTGGCTTTTAGCTGGTCTCTGAGAACAAACTCAATCACAGCTAAAAAAAGATTAGCAACCAAAGTGTTTGTACACAAGGAAGAATAACAGAGTCTTATAAAAGCTGCCCAAAAAAAGGCATCTGTGAGGATTATTTAGAGGTGTAAGAGCAGGTAATAGGTGCTTAGAGCAAGGTTTAAACTGTTATGACAACAGGAAAATTACATCTAGTGACAAAAAAAGGCACTGCAATTGAATTTTGTTTGTGAAAAAGTTTGACTTGACTCCTAACGTTTCCCACCAGGACATTCATCTCATCTGCTTGGGTTTGTCGGCCCAACAAATGAAAGAATTCAGTTGAAAATACAGTAAAGCAGTCTGCACAAGTCCAACTGCACAAATATGCACCAGCTTTCAGCCATGGAACTGTTTTTTACCTGGGGCAGGGTGAGGGGATTTAGAGCAAAATAATACAACAAAAAATAAACTAAGCAACAGAAAAGTTTGTCATTTAATACATCAAGCGAGCCTAAAAGCCACTGACTGCTTTGGGGAATCCAGTAGTTGGAAATAGTGATCCTATCTTTTATAAAGCTGCTGCTACTACAGTGCAAAACAAGTCTTCTGTTCCCACCTGTAAAGGGGTTGGGATTGCAATAGGCTAACAAAGAAGCAGGGGATGCAAATAATTGCTCGCCGTAGGTTTTTGAAAGCTGTTTCTCTTCCAAAGCGCCTGAGCCGCTCACCAAAACTTAAGGTTGGCTTTTGAGGCGAATATAGATGGCTTCCTTCAGGCCGGGATGAAAACCCGCCAGCGCGGCTCTCAAACCACCTGTCTTCTTTTTGGTCCAAAATGTAAACATTCTGGTCCTCAAATCACCAACATAGAATGTCCTTTTTCAGTCCATCAGGTGGTAGATGAACCGCAGAGAAAATCCATCTGGCAAATGATAGGTGGTTTGAGAGGAGCATGAAGGAAGCTTATTTACTATGTTAAGAAAAGAAAACCAATCTTAAAAAAGTCAGAGGGGGGACTCAGATTTCAGCTTTCAAAACCTACAAAAACTGCAGCAATTATTTGATCCCCTGCTCCATCCATTTCTCTCTTCCTCAGAAAAAAAAAAATGGCATAAACAGCGGTAGAGAACAGCGCTCTATGGTCCCTCATGTTTAAGAAATTTGATTGATTTTGAAATTGGAGGGATTTTGACATTTTAAATGCAAAGATTTTGTTAAATAATCACTGAATGAATTGATAAAAAAAGACAGTTAGGGAGAAGCTAAAATGCTTTGCTACGTCTGTAGCATTCGCTCATCTCATTGGTCAGTCTTTGAAGCAGTCACTGATTGTCATGCCATATGACAGACGAAAGTTGAACGTTTCTAAACTTTCTTGTTTGTCGTCATAAGATGTAAATTTTGTCAGTCTCTTGGCTGCAGTAGGGCGAGCGGTTCTCATCTCGTCACACAAGTTCCATAGGAACGGAAATAAAGGGAGGACCTGTCGCTGTTTAGTTTCCTCCACTTAAAAGGAATAGTACACCCAAAACATGATTAGCCTTCATTTCTACTCACCTTCCATGCTGAACAACACTCTGGAGTACTTTTTTTGATATCTCAAATGCATCTGGAGATCTAGGAGGCTTTTTGCTGTCGTCTGGCTGACATTCAAATAATGGAGGTCTATGGCGTGCCTCGAGGCAGAAAGGGTCCTATGTGCAAAAGTCCACAAAAACGTGCTCTCATTCCTCCATACTGCTCGGGTCCAATGTATTCCAAGTGTCCTTGAGTGGTAGCCCAGAACAAATTTACCAGAAACGAAGCTCGCTTTAGAATGTTTTAGAGCATAAACAGTAGTGTATAGGATTTCCTGAAAGCAGTACGGACGCTACGGAAACCGCAGACCAAACCAGATGAAAGTGCGTGCGACTCAGCCAGCTCTGCTCTGGCCGAGCAATGCCGTTTAGAAGAAGAAATGCTGTTTACCTGTGCAAAGAAAAGAAACAAACGAAAAGAAAAATGTCTGAGGACTTCCAGCAAGCGAGGAAGAGCATGAGTTCTTTGCCCAGCTGGAATGCGCACTTTCATCTGGTTTGGTCTTGCCGCTGTTCCTCGTGAAGCTGCCGTGAAAAGCAGAGCAAGTGCTTAGTGTGAGTGGGATTGCTTTCAAGTCAATGAGTCTGGATGCAATCAACTGGTTTTTCTTAGATATAGAAAACTTTGAATCGATCTGACTGGATGTGGTCTGGGTGGAATCTGGAAAGTCCCTTGAGATGACATGATGTGAATTTGAGGTATATAAAAAAAACAGAATTTTATTGAATTGAAAGACAATTTTAAATGGATTGTATATAAAATATTAGGTTACGACTCCTTTTAAGACACAAAAGACAGTTAATTGGATTTTAGTTTATCAGAGTAAGAATAATTAATTTCAAATGCACAACTCAGTTTATTAGATTAGCTTTTTTAAGTCACTGAACATTTAAAATTCTCTTTTTTTAAGTGGATGTTATTTATAAAAATAGGCCTCATTCTGTTATGATGGTTGTTCAAATAAAGCTTGGATTATTTTCAGTTTCTACCCAACTGAAAATGGGCAACAGGTTGACATCCATATTAGGGTGCTGCCTTATAAAGCACATTGATTTGGGGAATCCCTCCGTTTGAAGCAATTCCATGCAAACCATAAAAGGATGAAAGGTATACCCTGGTATATTGAAACAGGGGGTGCAGGTGTTACAGGTTCTTGCTTCAGGTTCTTCACTGCAGCCAAATGACTAAACAACTACAAGGATAAATGTGTAAAAGCCTCAGATAATTATAATTGTATTATTTTGTGATTCTTGTTATGGCTTCCATTTATAAATGAAAAGATGAATGAAAAGGAAAAAAAACACCTTTTCATGATGATGAAGTATTTAGAACATGAACTCTGTCCAGTCAACATGTGGTCAATGATTTACCACTGTTTGAACATCTGGGCTAATGAACTTTTAACTTTGTTTTTAACATTAAAAGATTGAAAGTGCAATCTGTTCAGAGGATAAACCTCCGTTCATTTCCTACACCTGATTAGTCATTTTCAGCAACCTTGGGAGTGAAGAGGAGACACAAAGTATACGACTGGGAAAACAAAAATTCAACCTTGAGGGGTCCTGGCTTCTCTTCATTGGCTTCCTGTTAAATCCAGAATATAATTTAAAATCCTCCTTCTCACATATAAAGCCTTAAATGGCCAAGCTCCATCTGATATCAGAGATCTGATTGTTCCTTATGTTCCTAACAGAGCACTTCTGCTCTCAATCTGCAGGTTTACTAGTGGTTCCTAGAATTTCTAAAAGTAGAATGGGAGGGTGCAGATCTTTTAGTTCTCAGGCTCCTTCCTGTGGGAACCAATCTACCAGTTTTAGTCCCGTGAGGCAGACACCCTGCCCACTTTTAAGGCTAGGCTTAAAACTTTCCTTTTGATAAAGCTTCTAGTTAGAGTGGCTCAGGTTATCCTGATCTATACTCTATAGTTCTGTTGCTATAGGCTTAGACTGCTGGAGGACATAGGGGACCCCTTTTCATCATTCTGCTTCATTCTATCTCTATTCTCCCACTCTGCAGAATCTGCATAGTTCAATCTCTAACGCTTCTGCTCTCTCGCTTTTTCTCATAGTAGCTTCATCTGGTCTGTTCCTGTTTGGCTGTGACTCCATCCTGAGAGAAATATCATCAGCTGTGCTGCTGCCATCAACACCTTTTGTTTCTAGATGTTGGAGTTTGGCCTGTTTTCCAGTGTAGTCCTGTTTCTCTGACTGTGACTAACTGGATGTGCTCTTCATCCTCTGACATGGGAGCTGGCTCGGAGCTCGCCTGCCTGGCTGTGTGTTTCCTGGACGGGCCGCCTCGTGTGGAGCTGGTTGACAGTTGCCTTTTTGTATCTATGCTTCTTTTTCTATGTCTGCTTCTGTCTCCCTTGAACCCCAGGGCCTCAGCAGATGGCCGCCCACACCGAGCCTGGTTCTGCTGGAGGTTTCTTCCTGTTCAAAGGAGTTTTTCCTCTCCACTGTCGCTACAAGCATGCTAAGTGTGAGGGATTGCTGAAGAGTCAATGAGTCGATGCAATCAGCTGGTTTTCCTTAGATAGAAAACTTTGAATCAATCTGACTGGATGATCTGGTGAACTGGAAAAGTGACCTGAGATGACATGATGTGAATTGGAGCTATAGAAATAAACTGAATAGAACTGACTGTGGGAGGAAGTGATGTCATCTAAGGAGACAGAGTTTCTGGACCATGTTAGGCATTTCTCTTCTTCAGTGAAATCATCCATTGGTTTGTTTATATTGGCTTCTCTTTCACTCATTTTGGGAAAAATGTAATAAAACAAACCGACAAAAATAACTGGAAGCATCTATGTACAGGATAACGTTAACGCCGCAGTAATTCTTTATCTCTCCCTCCTTCAATGGTATCTTAATATTGACTTATTATGTCATAACTAAGACATGGTGTTTAAGTCATAATTATGAGATAATATTATGATCATTTTGAATAAACCATCTCAAAATCAAGTTAGAATTCCAGTGTTTCATAAATATGAGATACTATCTCAGGGGTGGGCAAACTTTTTGACTTAAGTGGGCCATAATGGGTTCTAAAATTTGACAGAAGGGTCGGGCCAGGAGCATTTGGACAAGCAATGTCATTAATTAAACCTGGGGATTGAAATGTATAAAAAAACAGACAATTTTCACGACCATAAGGCGACCGTGCACCAAAATTAAAAGGTGCAGTCTTCAGTTATGTGTGCCATTTCTGTATTTAACACACACATAAGGCGCACCGGACTATAGGGCGCGTTCTTTATATACAGGTACATGTCCTCTACTACCTTTAGATACCTCTACTGCGTATTTAAAAATAGAGCTGGAGCAAAACTGAGTATGATTGTGCTTTATTCATTTATTTATTACAAAGTATTAATCAAACCTACGTGTTGGCCTTGAGACAGACACGCCGCTGATGACACAGCGGCTGTGATCACCCTAATTTAACTTAAAATCCTGAAACCTGCAAACGGAATATGTTCGCTTTATTGCTGGTATCCTGGTGCCTGGAGTTTAAATTATTTAGATGAAAAACACCTGCCAGCCACCGAGATGTGAACCTTGAGGCTGCCCAGCCTAGAGGCTGCTGTTGAAGGGGTTCCTACTGTCTGTGTACCGCTGGTATGTGGGGTCTGAGCGCCTCCGACAGATATAGTATAGGCAGGATGATAATCTGGATGAACTGACTGCAATTATTAAGTTTTCAGTGGGTGGACTTTCTCACTTACAAAACATATTAAACTACTTTTATTCCCACTTGATCACATCAAATATAGCTGCAAGATTTAGATTATTTAGATGAAAAAACACCTGCCAGCCACTGCGGTGAACCCGGAGGAGACCCGGTCCAGGCAGCTGAAATATATGGTTCCCCCCCCCTTTAATTTTTGCAAATAAAGAGTAAATATGACCAAATCCACAGGATTTGTTCTCAGTGGTGAGAGGAATAACCACAGTTAAAGACTTGCAGGTAAATTAATTTCTTCCCCTGTTATGGAGGGGGAAGAGAATATTTCAGTAAGCTGAAACATCCATTATCTCCTCTCCTCCTCCCATATCTTTGGGAAATAAAGAGCAACTGTTTCCAATTTCTCTAAAATTGATATGTGTGATGTGGTATACTATAAATGTCCTTAATCCAGTAATCTGTCATATTTTGCTATTAGGAAGGTGATTAACCAGGAATATTCTACTTCCTCATCTTCGCAGGATCGTCTTAATTCTAGGTGCCCCCGCTTATCAGCCACTCATGTCCTCTTCACAATGAAAGTACTAAACGTCAGTCACCGAACACAACGTAAGTTGTTGTGTTCGGTGACTGACGTTTATTTCTGTCAGGCTGAAGGGACAAAAGTTGGAGAAATACCGATTCTTCTTTGGCGTTTAAAAAAACACAAAACAGAGTGAGGACCTCGTTAATGTATTTATTTTACAATTTCTTAAAAAGAGCAACCGATTAAAATGGATGTTACAAAAGTTGAGATGATTATATGAGCTGTTTTACCGAAAAATGATCAGGATCCGCCTCTCTGGCTGAACCGGCGTGATCCGCCTCCTCTGGCTGCAAATGCGCGCTCCCGACACTAGGTGGGGAAATAGATTTTCACGTGGGAAACAGAATTCTCGCACAAGACCGGCTTCATCACCGATTGAGCGGTTGAAGTTCGGAAAGTCAGACTCTCCCTCCGAGGATGATAAAGCAAGCGGGCAGCGTTCATTCAGTCACAGATTAACAGCGATGGTGATGATGTGTGAAAAAAACCACCTGGTTCCTCCTCATACACCTGCCTCAGCTGTCAGGCCCCAGATCAGCTTCTCTGCATTGGTTGATGCGGCGCTTCCAAAAGCAGCAAAAACCTTCAATTTTTCCATCCCGAAGCAGCAGCAGCGTTGGCGGCGCGCCCCGAAGCGCACCGGATGTCGAGCGGTTGAATAACAGCGTAAACACAGCAAGCTAATTTGTTTCCACCTTGAGCTTTTCACATCAGCTGCTGTGAGATGGGCAATGCGTGGAGTCACAGATTACCGTGAGATGGTGATGAGTGGGGAAAACACTCAAGGTCTCCTTTTGCATTCACCTCACCTCAGCCATTGCTTTCATCATCTCCTCACGAGGAGGATGAGGAGTTCTACATGGTGCATGGTGGTCTCAAAAGTCGCAGTTACAACACACCATAGGCCCACCGCACATGTTGAGGAAAAAAAAGACGTTTATGTGCCTGACAGTCGTGAAAATAGGGTAATTTGGACAAGTTCGGCGGGCCGGATTAAAAAGCTTCCATAACGGGCCGTATACGGCCCGGGGGCCGTAGTATGCCCATGTCTGTACTATCTGATAATTATGACTTAGAAATCTTATTATTATGAGATACTTTGTCGTCTAGCTCTCTCCTTTTTATAAGATACTAAGTCATAATTATGAGACAGCGTTTCAGAATTGTGATTTAGTGTCTCATAACTTTGAAATAGTATCTCAAAATGAAGTAACCTAGTCAATTCAATAAGATCTCATAATTATTAGAAACATTTTTTCGTCTGGCAGAAATGGGTTTCCATGACAGTAGGTAAAGGTCGGTAGGGTACCTAAAACTTTTACATAAGTAAAAGTCAAAATACCTTAAAAGTTTTAACTTAAGTAAAAGTATGAAGCACATCATCCTAGAAATTAAAAAGAAGTAAAAAAAAAGGCACTTCTAATTAACTGGTTTCCCAGAACAGCTGATTTAATGATTTAAAGATGTAATCAGACAGACAGTTATGTACAAATATTTGGGAAAGTCAAGGTATTAGAATAAAAATAAAACAACAACAACTAAGTTACGTGTTTAGAGAATTACAAACTACTGTACAAGGGTGTGTAACGATTTACCTTGGAGATTTGGTCACTCCAACTCATTCAGTTTCAGTTTTGCGGGTAAAGCAAAGACAATATCTGAACACATATTTGTTAAAAACAGAACATTTAAATAAAAACAATAATAATTAGTATAATAGTAATAATAGGCGCTGCTCAGTAGGGCAGTGGGTAGCACTGCTACCTTGCAACAAGAAGGTTCCAGGTTTGATTCCCGGTGTGGGGTCTTTCTGCATGGAGTTTGCATGTTCTCCCGGAGCATGTGTGGGTTCTCTCAGGGTACTCCAGCTTCCTCCCACAGTCCAAGAACATGACTGTTAGGTTAATTGGCTTCTCTAAATTCTCCTTAGGTGTGAGTGTGTACGCGAATGGCTGTTTGTCTCTGTGTTGCCCTGTGATGGACTGGCGACCTGTCCCAGGTGGACCCGCTTCTCACCCATAGACAGCTGGAGATAGGAACCAGCAACCCTTGTGACCCCGTTTGGGATTAAACGAAAATGGATGGATGGATATTAATATTAACAGAAAGGTAATATCCTTAATATATATAGCAAGGATACACTCACTGTCTGACTGTATAAAGACTCAGACTCAGACAGGTCGTCTGACTTTTGTAAGATAAAGAATTTCACGTGGCAACTTAAATCCTCACAGAAAGCACATGCATGTCATTTTCAGTCATGATTGCCATCGTCCTTATCACTATCCCATGACTTGCATTGGTGTTGAGCAGAATTTGAAGGGAGCACATCCCGTTAAGTGGTTGCACGTTCAACCATTTCCACTCAGATGACTGACGCACCCTGAGGTATTACTGTGGAAAAGAAGGGAGAAGCCTGTTGACAATGACGGCCTGGAAACTCAGTAAATTCCTCAGCCAGATTCACACTCCGATAGTCAGACTCAGCCCATTCTGCTGACTGACCTTAGAAAACTAGAATCAATGTAGGTTATTCCCAAGTCTCAATAGTTTTGCTCTTTCCTTCCCAAAGCCATAGAACCTGGAATAATATAATAAAAAATTTACCGGCAGGTTCTCAGACTCAATTGAGAATGACTTCTTATTAAAAGCATTGAATTCACACAGTAGTTGTTGGCTAATCAATTCTGGAGAATCAAGTTCAATATTTTCCAGTCAAGTCAAAAAATAATCCCTTTGCTTCATGAGCAAATCAAACAGAACCAGTTTGCATAGTTAGCTAAAGATTTTAGCCTATTTTAGGTAGATACCATAAGTCCTAAATATTGACTCAAGAAACTAAACATTTTCCGTGTGAGACACGTCTTTATCAATACCACTATTGTATAAGGAGATGTAGTGTGTTAGCTAAGATAGATAGCATTCTGGGACATTATGTCTGCATTACTAGCAAGCATTAAAAGGTTTAAATGTATTGGGGAGGATTTTCATAAATTTTTTTAAAACCCGCCCTCTCCCAGGTTAATCTTGGAGATTTAATAAAAAACTGAGGCAGACGTCCCAAAATCCAAAAATACTAAGAACCAAAAAACCAGAAAGCTTCAGGGAAAACTCACGTGGGCAGCCAGAGACGAGGGAACAACAAAACAACAAAGGAACCTTTCTAGTCCAGGGGTCTTCAATGTTTTCCGCAGGCTAAGGACCCAGAAACTGATGGCGCGATGGAGAGGGGACCCTCTAATTATATATATTGTGTGAAATTTTGTGTTATATCGAACTGGTCCTTTTTAAGGTTCCTGCCGTAGAGACACTGTCCTCCAAGGTTCCTGCTGCAGAGACGCCGCCCCTCCAGAGGTTCCTGCTGCAGAGACACCCATCCTCCAAGGTTCCGCTTCAAAGACGCCTGTCCTCCGCTGTTGTCTGCTGCAGAGACGTCGGCCTCCAAGGTTCCTGATTCAAAGACGCTGTCCTCCGAGGTTACTGCTGCAGAGACGTCGGCCTGCCTGCAGAGACGTGTCCTCCAAGGTTTCTGCTGCAGAGACGCTGTCCTCAAGAGGTTCCTGCTGCAGAGACGTTCGCCTCCAAGGTTCCTGCTGCAGAGACGCCGTCCTCCAAGGGTCCTGCTGCAGAGACGCCGGCCTCCAAGGTTCCTGCTGCAGAGACGCTGCAGACGCCGATCTCCAAGGTTCCTGCTGCAGAGACGCCAACCTCCTCCGTTGGCTTCACCTGTGAGATGTTCCTGCTGCAGAGACGCCGGCCTCCAAGCCTGTTCGGCGATTTAGAGACGCTGGTTCCCTCCAAGGTTCCTGCTGCAGAGACGTCGCCCTCCAATGTTCCTGATTCAGAGACGCCGTCCCTCCAAGGTTACTGCTGCAGAGACGTTGACCTCCAAGGTTCCTGATTCAGAGACGCTGTCCTCCGAAGCTTGCCTGCAGCAGACGTCATCCTCCAATGTTCCTGCAGAGACGCCGTCCTCCCGAGGTTACTGCTGCAGAGACGCCGCACCTCCAATGTTCCTGCTGCAGAGACGCCGTCCTCCAAGGTTCCTGCTGCAGAGACGTGCTGCCCTCCAAGGTTCCTGCTGCAGAGACACTGTCCTCCGAGGTTACTGCTGCAGAGACGTTGGCCTCCAAGGTTCCTGCTGCAGAGACGCCGTCCTCGAGGTTACTGCTGCAGAGACGTCGGCCTCCAAGGTTCATGATTCAAAGACGCTGTCCCCTGAGTGTTACTGCTGCAGAGACGCCGCCCTCCAAAGTTCCTGATGCAAAGACGCTGTCCTCCGAGGTTGGCCGCCGCTGCAGAGACGTTGGCCTCCAAGGTTCCTGATTCAGAGACGCTGTCCTCCGAGGTTACTGCTGCAGAGACGTTGGCCTCCAAGGTTCCTGATTCAGAGACGCTGTCCTCTGAGGTTACTGCTGCAGAGACGTCGGCCTCCAAGGTTCATGATTCAAAGACGCTGTCCTCCGAGGTTACTGCTGCAGAGACGCCGGCCTCCAAGGTTCCTGATTCAGAGACGCTGTCCTCCGAGGTTACTGCTGCAGAGACGTTGGCCTCCAAGATTCATGATTCAGAGACGCTGTCCTCTGAGGTTACTGCTGCAGAGACGTCGACCTCCAAGGTTCCTGATTCAGAGACGCTGTCCTCCGAGGTTACTGCTGCAGAGACGTTGGCCTCCAAGGTTCCTGATTCAGAGACGCTGTCCTCCGAGGTTACTGCTGCAGTGACGTCGACCTCCAAGGTTCCTGATTCAGGGACGCTGTCCTCTGAGGTTACCGCTGCAGACGCCGTCGGCCTCCTGCAGAGACGCTGTCCTCCGAGGTTACTGCTGCAGAGACGTCGACCTCCAATGTTCCTGATTCAGAGACGCTGTCCTCCGAGGTTACTGCTGCCGAGACGTCGACCTCCAATGTTCCTGATTCAGAGACGCTGTCCTCCGAGGTTACTGCTGCAGAGACGTTGACCTCCAAGGTTCCTGATTCAGAGACGCTGTCCTCCTGAGGTTACCTGCTGCAGAGACGTCGGCCTCCAAGGTTCCTGATGCAGAGACGCCGTCCTCCAAGGTTCCTGATGCAGAGAGGCCGTCCTCCAAGGTTCCTGATGCAGAGAGGCCGTCTTCCAAGGTTCCTGATGCAGAGAGGCCGTCTTCCAAGGTTCCTGATGCAGAGAGGCCGTCCTCCAAGGTTCCTGATGCAGAGAGGCCGTCTTCCAAGGTTCCTGATGCAGAGAGGCCGTCTTCCAAGGTTCCTGATGCAGAGAGGCCGTCTTCCAAGGTTCCTGATGCAGAGAGGCCGTCCTCCAAGGTTCCTGATGCAGAGAGGCCGTCCTCCAAGGTTCCTGATGCAGAGAGGCCGTCTTCCAAGGTTCCTGATGCAGAGAGGCCGTCTTCCAAGGTTCCTGATGCAGAGAGGCCGTCTTCCAAGTTCCTGATGCAGAGAGGCCATCTTCCAAGGTTCCTGATGCAGAGAGGCCGTCTTCCAAGGTTCCTGATGCAGAGAGGCCGTCTTCCAAAGTTCCTGATGCAGAGAAGCCTTCCTCCACGGTTCCTGCTGCAGAAAGGCCGTCCTTAAAGGGTCCTGATGCAGACAGGCCGTCCTCCAAGGTTCCCGATGCAGACAGGCCGTCCCCCAAAGTTCCTGATGCAGAGAAGCCTTCCTCCAAGGTTCCTGATGCAGAGAGGCCATCCTTTAAGGTTCCTGATGCAGAGAAGCCGTCCTCCAAGGTTCCTGATGCAGACAGGCCGTCCCCCAAAGTTCCTGATGCAGAGAGGCCATCCTCCAAGGTTCCTGATGCAGAGAGGCCGTCCTCCAAGGTTCCTGATGCAGAGAAGCCTTCCTCCAAGGTTCCTGATGCAGAGAGGCCATCCTTTAAGGTTCCTGATGCAGAGAGGCCGTCCTCCAAGGTTCCTGATGCAGAGAAGCCTTCCTCCAAGGTTCCTGATGCAGAGAGGCCATCCTTTAAGGTTCCTGATGCAGAGAAGCCGTCCGGTTCCTGATGCAGAGAGGCCGTCCTCCAAGGTTCCTGATGCAGAGAGGCTGGCCTCCAAGGTTCCTGCTGCAGAAAGGCCGTCCTTCTGGGTTCCTGATGAAGAGAGGCCATCCTCCAAGGTTCCTGCTGCAGAGAGGCCATCCTCCTGGGTTCCTGCTGCAGAGAGGCCGTCCCTCTGGGTTCCTGATGAAGAGAGGCCGTCCTCCTGGGTTCCTGATGAAGAGAGGCCATCCTCCAAGGTTCCTGATGCAGAGAAGCCGTCCTTCAAGGTTCCTGATGAAGAGAGGCCGTCCTCCAAGATTCCTGATGAAGAGAGGCCGTCCTCCAAGGTTCCTGATGCAGAGAAGCCGTCCTCCAAGGTTCCTGATGCAGAGAGGCCGTCCTCCAAGGTTCCTGATGCAGAGAAGCCATCCTCCAAGGTTCCTGCTGCAGAAAGGCCGTCCTTCTGGGTTCCTGATGCAGAGAGGCCATCCTCCAAGGTTCCTGCTGCAGAAAGGCCGTCCTTCTGGGTTCCTGATGCAGAGAGGCCGTCCTTCTGGGTTCCTGATGCAGAGAGGCCGTCCTTCTGGGTTCCTGATGAAGAGAGGCCATCTTCCAAGGTTCCTGATGCAGAGAAGCCGTCCTCCAAGGTTCCTGATGCAGAGAGGCCGTCCTCCAAGATTCCTGATGAAGAGAGGCCATCCTCCAAGGTTCCTGATGAAGAGAAGCCATCCTCCAAGGTTCCTGCTGCAGAAAGGCCGTCCCTCTGGGTTCCTGATGCAGAGAGGCCGTCCTCCAAGGTTCCTGATGCAGAGAAGCCGTCCTCCAAGGTTCCTGATGCAGAGAGGCCGTCCTCCAAAGTTCCTGATGCAGAGAGGCCGTCCTTCTGGCCTGATGCAGAGAGGCCGTCCTCCAAGGTTCCTGATGCAGAGAAGCCGTCCTCCAAGGTTCCTGATGCAGAGAGGCCGTCCCCCAAAGTTCCTGATGCAGAGAAGCCTTCCTCCAAGGTTCCTGCTGCAGAAAGGCCATCCTTCTGGGTTCCTGATGCAGAGAGGCCGTCCTCCAAGGTTTCATGTTGCTGTCGCCGTCCTCAAGATTCCTGATGCGAAGTTTTGTCCTCCAAGGATTCTGCTGCAGTAGATTGTCCTTCTGGGTTCCTGATCCAGAGAGCCGTCCTAACTGCTGTTCCTGATGCAGAGAGGCCGTCCTTCCAAAGTTCCTGATGCAGAGAGGCCATCCTCCAAGGTTCCTGCTGCAGAAAGGCCGTCCTCCAAGGTTCCTGCTGCAGAGAGGCCGTCCTTCTGGGTTCCTGATGCAGAGAGGCCGTCCTTCTGGGTTCCTGATGAAGAGAGGCCATCTTCCAAGGTTCCTGATGCAGAGAGGCCATCCTCCAAGATTCCTGATGAAGAGAGGCCGGCCTCCAAGGTTCCTGATGCAGAGAGGCCGTCCTCCAAGATTCCTGATGAAGAGAGGCCGGCCTCCAAGGTTCCTGCTGCAGAAAGGCCGTCCTTCTGGGTTCCTGATGCAGAGAGGCCGTCCTTCTGGGTTCCTGATGAAGAGAGGCCATCCTCCAAGATTCCTGATGAAGAGAGGCCATCCTCCAAGGTTCCTGATGCAGAGAAGCCATCCTTCAAGGTTCCTGATGAAGAGAGGCCGTCCTCCAAGGTTCCTGATGAAGAGAAGCCATCCTCCAAGGTTCCTGCTGCAGAAAGGCCGTCCCTCTGGGTTCCTGATGCAGAGAGGCCGTCCTTCTGGGTTCCTGATGAAGAGAGGCCATCCTCCAAGATTCCTGATGAAGAGAGGCCATCCTCCAAGGTTCCTGATGCAGAGAAGCCATCCTTCAAGGTTCCTGATGAAGAGAGGCCGTCCTCCAAGATTCCTGATGAAGAGAAGCCATCCTCCAAGATTCCTGATGAAGAGAGGCCGTCCTCCAAGATTCCTGATGAAGAGAAGCCATCCTCCAAGATTCCTGATGAAGAGAGGCCGTCCTCCAAGATTCCTGATGAAGAGAAGCCATCCTCCAAGATTCCTGATGAAGAGAGGCCGTCCTCCAAGGTTCCTGATGAAGAGAGGCCATCCTCCAAGGTTCCTGCTGCAGAAAGGCCGTCCCTCTGGGTTCCTGATGCAGAGAGGCCGTCCTTCTGGGTTCCTGATGAAGAGAGGCCATCCTCCAAGATTCCTGATGAAGAGAGGCCATCCTCCAAGGTTCCTGATGCAGAGAAGCCATCCTTCAAGGTTCCTGATGAAGAGAGGCCGTCCTCCAAGCTGTTCCTGATGAAGAGAGGCCATCCTCCAAGGTTCCTGCTGCAGAGAGGCCGTCCTCCAAGGTTCCTGATGCAGAGAGGCCGTCCTCCAAGGTTCCTGATGCAGAGAGGCCATCCTCCAAGATTCCTGATGCAGAGAAGCCATCCTCCAAGGTTCCTGATGCAGAGAGGCCGTCCTCCAAGGTTCCTGATGCAGAGAGGCCATCCTCCAAGGTTCCTGATGCAGAGAAGCCAGCCTCCAAGGTTCCTGATGCAGAGAAGCCGTCTCAAGGTTCCTGATGAAGAGAGGCCATCCTCCAAGGTTCCTGATGCAGAGAAGCCATCCTCCAAGATTCCTGATGAAGAGAGGCCATCCTCCAAGGTTCCTGATGTAGAGACGCCGGCCCTCCGGCTGTTCCCTGCTGCAGTGACGCTTTTCGTCCTCCTTGCTGTCTCCTGCTTCCCTCTGACGCCGCCCTCCAAGGTTCCTGCTGCAGAGACGCCAGTCTACATGGTTCCTGCTGCAGAGACACTGTCCCAAAGGTTCCTGCTGCAGAGACGCTTGGTCCTCCGCTGTTCCTGCTGCAGAGACTTCGCCCCTCCGTTCCTAGTTGCAGCGACTGTCCCTCCGCTGTTCCCAACTGGGGTTTAAGGAGAGAAACGCAGACATACAAAGTGAACATAGACACACTGATCCATAAATACTTTCTATGTAAGAAAAGATTATGTTAAACCACCTCCATAGGCGGCTCTGTCTAGGAAAGAAACATTTAAGAAGACTAGCTCCGTGCAGCAGTCTGGCTGATAATTAGCTTCAGAATTTAGTCGCAGCTAAACAGGAAGAAACAGAGGAAGCTACTGTGATGAGAAAAAGCAGAGGGAAGATGAGGCTGGGGTTAAACTAACAAACACTGCAGAATGGGAGAATAGAGATAGAATCAACATAATTTCAAGTCACCCATTCATCCAGCAAAGGGTTTTGCAGACCAACTTAACTCGATGCAAAATCCTGGTTTTGGTGACTGAGGTGTTTTCTGATGTAAAACCTGACCAAACTAACTTTAAATATTTACTGCTTTTAGTTTTGTAACAAAAATCCTAAAGACCTTTCATATTTTACCTTATAAACATTATGGGACAATAAAGGGATTTTGCAGACACCATCCTCCAAGGTTCCTGCTGCACGGTCATCAGTTCCCATTTATTCCTGCTGCAGAGACGCCCGTCCTCAAGGTTCCTGCTGCAGAAACGCCGTCCTCCAAGGTTCCTGCTGCAGAGACCATCCTAAAGGTTCCTGCTGCAGGGCAGATCCTCAAAGTTCCTGCTGCAGAGACCCCGTCCTCCAGATCGTTGTTTATTTGCAGAGGCGCCGTCAAATCAGGTTCACTGATAGATCCACCGTCATCCATGTTTCATTGCTGCAAAATGTATGCCAGGCCTGTAAGTGGCTGTGGTGCATAAAACAAAATACTTGAAAATTCCTGGGCAGAGGCGCCAGTAATACTTGAGTTTTGCCCTCTTGAGATGGTCCATTTTCCAAGGTAGTTCAGTCAAATTCAGGTGCTGAACTATCCTGATCGAGTGTGCTCTGTTCTTCCTGCAGAAGTTCCAGAAGAAGAAGATTCTGTTATATTTACGCATGGCGGTGAGGTAGCATGAGGCAGCACACTCGTCCTCAACTGAGAGTGCGCCGCCATTATGCATTGTGATACTCCAAGGTTCGCTGTAATGCCGCCGTCAGCTAAGCGGCAGAGATGCGTCCTAACAAGGTTTGGCTGCAGAGCTTAAGGTTCCTGCTGCACGAGGCGGCTGTTTCAAGGTTCTTCCTCTGAAGGCCCGAATCCAAGGTTCCTGATGGTTTGCTTTGGACCCCGAAGAGGCTTGGTGCATGAGGACGCCGGTTTGGTAGCTGAAAATGTTCTTGCTGCCCAGGGGTTAGATCCAAGGTTCCTGCTGAAGAGGCGCGGGGCCCTCCCAAGTATCCTGATGCAGAGACACTGTGGGATTTCATTTTCCTGAAGACAATACCGCCGGAATCTAAGACGGCATTAAAACCTGCTTTAGAGCTCCCACCTCCAATGTTCCTGCTGATTGGATCATGCTGGCTCTCAAGCTTCCTGCTCAAAGACGCCGTTCATCCCAGGCGCTGGATGCAATGGCTAGCCACGTAACATCATCAATGTTCCCATCACACAGAGACACTGTGATCAAATAAAACTGCTGCAGGGGATTCTATATTAACTAAAATTTCTATTCAATTCAGGGATTTATATTTAAAGGTCTCCTCTTATTATAGACATTAAAATTGTCCTCCAATTTTTAGCTGCAGAGGCGCCAGATCCTCAAGTCAGAGTTGAAGATTGCCATTTTTCTAATGTAAATGCTGCAGAGACACTGTCCTCAAACGGATGATGAATTCAGAGTTAAAGTATTTTTTTTCAGGTTGTTGCTGCAGAGGCGATGTAAGGGAAAATTTACTATTTCAGATACCACTGAAGCTCAACCTTATTGATTTTTTTAATAATTGTGCCGGTATCCAGAGTAGCAAAGAAAAAAAATAGATCCAAAGGACCTATCAGTAACCACGTCCATTCGTAGATCATTGATAGAATTTCTTTGAGTATTATTGTCTTCAGTACAGGGGCCAGGACACTTGATCTTCAGGGAGCACTGGCCCGTTCTTCCTGTCTAGAGCCCGCCCATGGCATTATGTTGGTGCCACCAACATAATTTCAAGTCACCCATTCATCCAGCAAAGGGTTTTGCAGACCATCTTAACTCGATGCAAAATCCTGGTTGACCCAGACTGACTGAGGTCTTTTCTGATGTAAAACCTGCACTAAAACTTCTGATGTCAACTGGAAAGTTATTTAATGAATCTAATTAATCTATATAAACACCAGAATTCCCCCATTATGGGACAATAAAGGGATTTTCTATTCTATTTGCATTTATTGTGATTTAAATTAAAAGTTAAATGAGAACTATGAATAAACTTCTATGATTAAACTTAGATATTTTCAAAAATCCGGTATAAAAATCCTGAGAGGTTTATTTCAAGAGTCAAACATTCACCAATAAATCCCTCATTGTTATTATTGGTATAAATCCAATGGCTGTAGTTTTATTTAGTTGATATTCTGGTCAGATTTCTACCAAGAATAGTGAAATTTTAACATCTACAAAAACAAATTCTTCCTGTGGTCCGTTTTCCTCTACATTAATATTTATTTATTTATTTTTAATAATTGGAAGATGAGCAGAAAAGGTTGCATCCAGTAAAAAGCATCAATATAACAATAACATGCATCTCTGTTGAAGGTCCAGCAGATGGGGCAATTAGGTCAGATTTTGCTTTGGCCAAGAGTCCAAAAAAATAAAAATAAAAGATTCTTTGCCAAGTTAGAAAGAAAAAGCCCTGCCCTGTCTGATAAACACATTATTATATTTTCAAAGTAAAAGCACAGAGCGCTTGCTAACCTCCTAATTACACTGATTTTCAGCTTTGCTTCCTCCTCTAATGCTAAGATGTTCTGTAACACTCAAGAACATGATCTTTACTTGCACTCTAATCATAATTAAAAAAATATTTAAAGTACATATTTGTAGTGGGATCAGTCAAGTATATTATTTTAATGTAAAAGATCAGGTGTGATTGATTGATTGACTTTATCGATCTGACAATGGAGGAATTTACTCGTTACATCAGCTCAAATAGTCAAGAGTCAAACAAGCGTGCCAAAGGAATATAAGCATATATATATATATATATAGTTATATATATATATATATATATATATATATATATATTATATTATATACAAGATTTGGGCAGAAGTAGAGTACAAAATACTTCATTACTGTACTCAGGTATATGATCAGTCTGATACTTTTACTTTTACTTTAGTACTACTTATTTTTATGACTTTTTTTACAATTACCTCCATTACTTTTTACCACAAATATCTGTACTTTCTACTCTTACTTACATTTTAAAAAATTGACTCGAATTACTTTTAGTTTTTGAATCAATCATTTCAATGGAGTTACTGTTATTATTTTTCACGTCATCAATACCAAATTCAATCTAATTGGATGGGAATCTACGCTGCATTTGACGCACTACCACTACAAGATGAATGGACAGATTCGGGCGGTATTCATTGGCGCAAAATCATTGCAGCTTGGTGGCGGTGGCGCTAGCATAGTAGCATGGACGACGTGCAGATGATTGAAAATGAACACAACGGGAGATCTAGTCCTATTGGCAGACATCCATTTAAAATCGGTAGGCAACGCATGAAAAAGTGGTTTCTTTTTTTTTACTTTATACTTTTAAGTAAATTTACAAGCCTGTACTTTGTTACTTTTACTTGAGTAAAGAAGTTTAATCAGTACTCCTCCACTTTTACCAGAGTATTTTTTAACACAAGTATCTGTACTTTTTACTCAAGTACGGAAAGTGAGTACTTTAAGTACGGAAAGTGAGTACTTTTGCCATCTCTGGTATATTGTATATATTCTTAAGGGCAGAAGTATAATCTGCCCTTAAGAAACAACACTGTCAAGGAATGCTATGGACAGTGGAAACATGCAAGAGGAGGAGAGTTTTGTGTGAACACTGGGACGGAACTCAATGGGAAAGGAAAATGATTCTGATTTCTTATTTCAAACCGTTGGCGTATATTATGCGAGTACATATGAATCAGGATGCTATGACCGAAAAAATTAGATTGACAGATGACCGTTGATATATGATTGGACGCACCAGGGTGTTCAGGGCTGACGTAGAACTAACTGGCCTTAAGATAACGGAAAAAAAAACAAAACACAGATTTTATGACAGGATTTTTTAATAGAAATGTTCTAACTTTTGGGACCATATCAGCTGATAAAGAGAACATTTATCTTCATTTCTAAACCAGAATGATTTGACATTTAAATATGATTTCCCTCCAAATGTAAAGCACAACCGTTGTTTGACTCGCTCTTTTATTTTGAAAAGTCTCTTCCGGAGGTGTAAATCTACATCCGGTCCGTTCCCTCTAGCTTGACGCAGCTGCAGCTGTCAGGTGTTAACGGTCAAACCGGAGCGCTGGATTTGAGCTGCAGCCGTTTTATCCCACAGCGAGGATCCCAACCGGCAACCCTAAGGTAAAAATAACTAAACCCCCCCTAAGTGATGGCCGCCGGATTAAAAGATGGGTTTAACTGAGCTTTTTCTGTTCGCTGGTTGGCGGGGTTGAGCAGCTGCATATGTGGCAGGTTTGATGAAGTCTGCTCCTCCTCAACACAAAGACAGGCTCGGTCTGCCCTGAGCGCGAGGAAGCAACAGGTAACGGTGAGCAAAGCCGTCAGAAATGTCGATGCTGGGATGACGTCAGAGCAGCGGCGGTATTCTGGGTCCAGAGCCGCTTCAGGAGGAGCAATTCGGTTTCTGCTCCTCAATGTGAGCTCTGTGTGAAAGCAAGTCCGTTTCTGTCCGGATTCTCCTGCTGTCTGAGAACCAAGCAAACCTCCGTGAGCTCAGCTAGCTACTAGCTAGCTAACTAGTTAACCAGCTGACTGGTTTCCGGGGAGATTATTACGTCATGACTCAGGTCAGACTCAGGGGTGCTGCAGGTACCTGATGAACTTTAATGAAGGAAAAATATGCAGTCTATAAGAGGAATTATAACTGAAACCTGAACAGATTAAATTATATAAGTTTCTTTATTCAATTCAACTTCAATTCAGTTTATTTCTATAGCTCCAATTCACATCATGTCATCTCAGGTCACTTTTCCAGTTCACCAGATCATCCAGTCAGATTGATTGAAAGTACAATATATATATATAATTACAACCTAATTATACAATTTCATGCAATATATAATTAGGAGGTCGCTGGTCTATCTCCCCATCAGTTTGGGGGTCTTTGGCCTGGAAAACCTTGAAGACCCCTGCCATAGGCTGTATGCTTTGCTTTAGACAGGCAGTCTGGAACGCAGCGGGGCGGATACGGAGGGATGATCCAGCTCCCATGTCAGAGAGATGAAGAGGAGCACATCCAGTTAGTCACAGTCAGAGAAACAGGACTACACTGGAAAACAGCCAAGCTCCAACATCTAGAAACAAAGGTGTTGATGGCAGCAGCACAGCTGATATTTCTCTCCAGTGCGGGATGGAGTCACAGCCAAACACAGGAACAGACCAGATGAAGCTACTATGAGAAAAAGCAGAGAGAGCAGAACGTTAGAGATTGAACTAACAGATTCTGCAGAGTGGGAGAATAGAGATGATTTAGATGGTTTAATTTTGTAAACTTAAACGCAGTTTTATTTTATTTTTTCTATTTTGTTATAAAAACCTTATAACAGAGGAAGTCTTGTTTTTCTTACTGTGATGGATGTGAGGGATCAGTCAGGATGGTGTGTCTGCCGCAGGGTGGGGACATGTTTTCACCACTTAATGGAAGCTTTCAGCTCCTGGCTTCTCATTGACTTTTCCTTCAAATTTAAACATCCGTCCTGGTCTCTAATTTTGCTCCCATTGGCAACTTTTTTTAAAGGAAACATTTTAGTTCCAGCGAACCTAAAGTTAATCAGGCTTTGATCTGCATTATTATAAAGGGACAATTATTTCATTGTTGTAAGAAAAGAATAGAGATAACACAAAGAATAAAATATATATATAAAATTGTGAATTGGAAAAAAAACAATCCAGAAATAAAACAAATGTTAGACAGTAACTTTACTTAGACTCAACTTTATGTATCCCTTGGGATTACTCCTTCAGGGAAGTTCTTCCAGTAACTTCCAGTAGCCCAATGCCATTGAAGATAAAAATACAACAGACAATATAAAAAGAACATAAAAAGCATTTTTAAAAAAGGTTTTAATGTCCTGGAATATATTTCCCTTATAAAAATCTGCTCAGTAGAGATCATGGAAAAGACTTCACACTAGTTGACTTGGATTATTGCCATGTTGGCTGCAGAGAAGTACTGATGACCTTATAAATAAGTACAAAAAATACACAGGCTACACAGTAGTTGGCATGTCTTATGTACTAATTCCTAAAATTAAGGGGAAACAACATGTATTTTAAAACAAACTCTTCCCAGAATCCCTTTCTTCCCTAAAATGAGGAATGTGGAACATCATGTGAAGTTCTACTTTAGCATCAGTTTTGACCAATCAGGGAAATCTTTTAGCAGCAATCTATCAAACTGGGAAGGATGTCAAAAGTGGACTCTGGTTGCTGATTGGTGGGGCTGGTCGGGCCGTCATCTGCTGGGCGGAGCTCCAAGCTTTCTTTCTAAAACGGGCTGTTATACGACGACCTTATTCTCTTAAATGTATTTTGCAGATTTTATTCAAGCCGCTGTCACACCTTGATGATTTAGACCAGCATATTCCTGACTAGGGGTGTAAATCACATCCATCATAGCGATTCGATTCACTATCGATTTCCTGACCCAAAGATTTGATTATTTTCGATACTCAAGAATACAAATTGCCAAGGCGATTTGATTCGATTAATTGGTACATTTTTTTTTTTAATTATTATTATTTTTTTTTTTCTTACACCTTACAGACTAAACAAAGTTTCAAGTTTGAAATAAATCAATGAAAACTGTAATATCGTTATGCTTTTTTAGAAACAACAGCAAATAACAGAAGTAGAAAAGTTGCATCAAAAATACTGCAGAATATCAGTGTAATGAGTTCAATGCAATACCTCGGCTCCAGAGAAACTGTCCAACACATATTTTAGAATGTAATAAATATACTCAGGAAAGAGAGATGTTTAGAAATTCAATTCAATTTCAATTCAGTTTATTTATATAGCCAATTTACATCAGTGTCATCTCAAGGCACTTTACAGTTCAACCAGATCATACAGTCAAATTGATACAAAGTTTTCTATCTAAGGAAAACCAGCTGATTGCATCGACTCAAATACAATCCCCCACACTAAGCATGCTTGTAGCGACAGTGGAGAGGAAAAAACTCCCTTTGAACAGGAAGAAACCTCAGCAGAACCCTATAGGCTCAGTGTGAGCTGACCATCTGCTGAGGCCATTCACTGGGGTTGTGTAGAGAGTTAGACAGGAATAAAAAATAAACTAGATATAAGGGTAATTGTTTCTAGCAAAGGTCATCTGGGGATGTAGTTTTTGGGAGTATTTTCTAAGAACGGGTATTTTAGGGAGAATATAATAGTTTTTCTGGTCCATACTCCATTCTGGGAAGGTGGCGGTAATGCACCTATAAGTTGTTTGCCAACCGCCATTAAAAAAGAAGAAGAAGACTCCAGAAGTGTCGACGTCACCGCCACCTTGAGACGCCTCGCTGCTCCTCTCCCCAGATTGTAGCTGACCGCAGACAGGAGGCGGCTGGTTTTGTTTTATGGGACCCAAATTCTGTGGAAAACAAGTCGTGAAGTTTGACCCGCTAGAAGAGCGAGGTGCGCCAGAACGCTGGGACCCTTTTTTCCACCTGATCTCGCTCTTTTTGGCCCTCATGTCCCTCCGCCAAGCCGTGGACTAAACTCGCTTCCCCACCTCGCCGACAGTATCTAGACCCACAGCGCGTAGCACGACCACGCCTTCAATATTGAGCATAATTTAAAAATGTCTGCGTCAAGCTCACTGGAACACATTGCTGTAAGAGTATAACCAGGAAGAGAGGTAGGAGGGCAAAATAGGTTTAGCGCCACCGCATCGGCCAGAGGAGAATTACGCCCAGGAGCAAATGGATAAAATAGACTGGAGGAAAAAAAACATGAGTCGGATCATCGCGGGTTGAATACGATGCATCGGATCATCGGCTGTTGAATCGATGCATCGGATCATCGGCTGTTGGATCGATACAAAGCGATTATTATTTACCCCTCCCAGCTATAGAGCAGATGATGTTTCTCAGCGTCTGTTAAATAACATCAGTTAATTATTTCAAACATGTTTAGCAGCAGCCGTCGAATGTCGTTTCACCTTCGATTTAAAGGCTTGTTTCTGTTTTGCTGCAGGGATGAGTTGTCGTCTGGATGGCTGATGAACAGAAGCGCCCGGCGGTTTCAAGATGCTGGCTCGGAACCGCTTCCTCCTGCTGGTGGTGGTGGGCGGGGCGGCGCTGGCCGTCCTCAGTCTCAGCCTGCAGTTCTGTAAGTTGTCCTTTCATCGGTTCTCTCTCTCTCTGGGCAGATCCAGGCCATTCAGGAATATCCTCTGGTTGATTTCCTATTTTAGAGATTCCATTCATACAGAAACAAAGCAGAATTCCCAGTAGAATTCCCATAAATATCCCGGCCCAGCAGTGGGCCTCTCTGGACGCTTTGTTTGGTTCCCTTTCCACCGTCTCCTTTATTTGCATCCTGACGTCCCCAGAATTTTACACATTGTGTAGAAAATGCATCAATGAATGCTGGGAAACCTCCAACACCTCGGAAAAGGTGATGAACTGGGATGACTGGGTGGAAAAGTGGTTTACTGGGTGCAGAGAGAAGATCCTGAATGTTATTTAATTGATCAAGTGTTGAAAGAAATTCCTGAACTGAACTTGATGCCAAAGCAAAGTTTAAAGGAAACGTTTCCTGTGCTTTAAGGGAATCTGGACTCTAAGACATTTTCTGTTCTTTAATCTTCTACAGATTCACTGAAGTTCAAATAATAAACTTTGATGGATTTTTAAAGTTTGTTTTGATTTAGAAGTTAGACTGAGGAAGGAAGGATGGATTTAATTCTAATGTGTTTACTGTCAAAGACGCTCCAGCAGGATTATTGGATGGATGGATGGATGAACCGCCCGTTGGTCAGTCTGACAGTGAAACAGGAATTAATCTGAAAACAACCCAAACCTTAAAAAAATCTGTCAATCAATCATTTATAAAAGAAGAAACTTCCGCTTCATTTTCAGCTTCGTTCCTCTAATCAGAGTCTTTAGTGTTTCAGACTCTCCTGCTTTATTTCCATCCCAGCCTCTATCTGATCCTCCGTCTAATGATGAACGTCAGAAATCAGAAAACGTTCTTTTCTTTCAACACGTGTGAAACATGCTAATGATCGGCCTTCCCTCGTCTAATAAACAGTTTATTGGGATAAAACCTTCTAATTAAGCACTTTTAGTTTGAAATGAGACGGATGGAGACTTTCTAAGGATGGGTTTGTGCAGCTGAACGTGGATGTGTGAGCGTTCCAGTGGCTGAGGATGAGGTCATAACGGCGCCATTGTGCAGCGGCCAGTGGCAGACGGGGGGTCAGTCTGCGGGGGCCTGTGGTTGGGGAGCATTGTAGGGGGATGAATGAGCTCCAGTGTGTTCGTCCTCAGCAGCCACCAACATGCTCCTCAGTCAAACCGGCCATCTTTCTTTCCTCTTCCTCATCGTCTCTGGTGAGTTGATGCAGATATTCCTTTACTTTTCTGGGATTATCAGCTGCGCCGTTTAATTCCTGAGGATTTGGCTCAGAGGCAAAGTCAGGGTTTAGGTTTTCTTCTGCGCCCTTATAACCATCATCATCATCATCATGGTGGTTTACCACTAACTGCTCCTGGATTGAAGTAGCTGCTGTATGTATGAGTTTCTTTTAAGCAATAATGTTTGAACGTTTTCCCTTTAGGATGCAGCCTGAGGTGTCATCTATTGTTTATTAGAAAACTAATGTCATTTCTCTCCCTCATTTTTTGAAATGTGGAGGCATTTACCATCAGATGTTTATTTCTACCCACTTATGACATTTTGTTAAACTTGTTGAGGAGAGAACTGAGAGCAGATTGCCGAATGTTGTATAATATGGAGTGAATTTCGTTCCATTATTGTTGCAGCGGAAAGAAGTTCTGAAAAACATTTTAATGAAAAATAAAGTTCTGAGTTACTTTGCTGTTTTCTCAGATTATTTTTTTATTTATTCCAATTTGATGATGGATGGATGGATTTGGATGGATGGATGGATGGATGGATGGATGGATGGATGAATGGATGGATGGATGGATGGATGGATAGATGGATGGATGCTTCAGTTTTTACATTGAGTTTTATGAACTGCATTCTTTTCAAATTGTGTTTTCCAGATCGGATTCTGAGCTTCTCCTCCTGCAGAACGAGGAGCGCAGATTTATTTCTAGCAGCAGCATTTTACGGTCGACAGCAACTTGTTTGTATTGTGCTTAAAGTGAAGAGAATGTGATATGCCAAATGCAATTTGAAAAGAACGCAATTTGTAAAACTCCATCTGAAAAAAACAAACAATAAATGAATAATCTGTAAAAGGATTTTCTTGGAAAAAACATATGCAAAAATACATGTAAAAAATAATTTTTTGGAAAAAAAATTCCAGGATTAAAGTAAAGTTACTCTTTTTTTCAGTTCAACCACGACATTCTTGACTTGCAACAATAATGGAATAAAATTCACTCCATAGTTAAACATCTCTGAAGATTCTCAGTCATCCAGGTCATGGTCAGAAGCTTTAAAAGTCCAGTTTGCTCAACAATACGTCGTCGCCACGGCAACACGTTTCACTCTAGTGAGCTTCAGATTCCTCTTCTGTTCGTTTGTCTTCCGGATAGACGAAGTCCAGTAGCGCTATCTCACTGCGGAGCTGAGTCCCACCTGCTTTTAGACGTACGGTGTGAGTAAGCAGGTAGATCGCATCAGAGCGCTGGGCTCGCATTACAGTGTGAGCTGTGAACTTTTAAAGAGTTATTCCACCTTTCTGATTCCTGATCCTCCACGCGAGGGCCGGGTTGGTCGTTGGATCGCCAACTTGAAGAGGGAGGATTTGCCATCTAACTTCTGGCCAGAGAAAAACCCGTAATATGTAGCCAACATTTGGAAGAAGAATGTTTTCAAGATGACTTGGATAATAGCGCGCGCGTTAGTGACAAACACCAGATACAGCACTGGGACTTGATCAACAGCCGGTTTACTCTTCTTAAATGTGCAATATTTATATATTTTTTACAATCTTGGGTCTAAGCTCTGTCAGCTAAAGGCATGTTTTAGGGTCTCTATACTCCACTTAATGAAATATAAAATAGTGACGATTATTTCAATGATCGATACATTTTTACAGCCCTAGATCAGAGCTTCCTTCCTCCTATCAGACATCCATAATATTTAAACTCCTCTCCTGTTATTGTCCTGTCCTGTAACTGTTATTGACGATGTCATCTGCTTTAATGTTTTGGTTTTGTCTCAGTTTGTAAAGTGACCTTTGGTGTCTTAGAAAGTGCGTCTAAATGACTACAGTGAGCCCCTGTAAGGACAGAGACGTAACGTGTGATTATGTAAACAGGATTTGGACGTCCAGCTCTCCCACAGACACCCAGTCTTTTCTTTCTGCTTCTTTTTCTTGGATCCTGACAATTTTCTGTTTAAAGTTCCCACAGCAGCTCCATGGTAACAGTGAGGTCATCAGTGGTTGCCATGGACACGGAACATGCTGTAACTGTTGTTAAGTCGTTTTTTGTTTGTTGCTCCGTCCATTTATTTAATCCTTTTTCTTTTAGGGATTCCTGACTAGTTGGACCATGTTGGCCCAAAATATGTTGTAATTTTATTATGAATTTAAAATAGTTGTTAGTGATATAGAGAAACTCAAAATGTAAAAATGTTATATCCTTTGTTTTATTTTCCACCCACAGAGGGCGCCATTGTTTTCCACAGATGCGTTTAGGTCTGACTGGAACTACAGAGTAAAACAGGAAGGCTAACATTAGCAGAGTAGTTTTTATCCTATTGTTTGGCTTGAATTTAGACGATGCGTCACTGCTTCCTAGTTTTAATGAGCCGTTATACTGGAGATATCTGTGGAAACAAACAAATATGACCTATTTGTGATCTGCTGTTTACTCTATAAGCTGGCGCTAGCAACATTAGCAGAAGCTAAAGGGAAATTAAAATGAAATCAAAGATTTTCTTTAAAGTGACAGTGAAGCATCATTCAGTCATTGAAAGTAGTTTTTCTAAAATGTTAGATAAAATGTTTATATCCTGATGCTAACCGCTAACAGCCTCAGTTAGAAACTGGAGCTCTCTGTAGCATAGCTCACCATCTGGGTTAGCATCTCCTAGCAGCGGCCAAACAAACACCAGCTTCTAGAGAAGTACACCAGTATATTTATATAAACGCCAACAACAAAAAACATTATAAAAAACACTTTATTAAAACAAAACATAATTTCATGTCCAGGTTTACTTTTTGTCCATAAATCTTGAATCTTCTGAGGCTGTGAAAGTAAATCTGTGTTTTGGTCCAATATTGGGTCACAAACCTAAACATTTTTTTTATCAGTTTAATAATGGAGAAGCTTTTTGTCAGCTTTATGTTTTTTAAATGTATAAAAACTATTTTCTGAGAATGTGTTTATTTAAGAGCAAATATGCAAATGACCAAACATGTAGAAAAAGTAGAGTAGATTCTATTATTTTCCATGTGAATCCCAGATTGTTCATTCTTCTTTGCCTTTTCTTAAAGTCCTTTTAATCAGTCCTAGCTGTCTTTATCCATGCTGGCTCAGATCCTGATATTCAACAAAGGAGGCAGAGAAAGCAGGATAAAGCCTTAGCCTCGCTGCATGCAGTTAGCCTAGCCTTGGAGCCAAAATTAGGTCCTGGGAAAGGACGTTTCTGGCGCCATTTCTCTCTGCACCTTAGGCCATCCTGTAAGTTTTTATTGCAGAGGAGCTGCTGCACATGTACAACTTTTAATGAGTCAATGGGAGGAGATTTTTGCGCCTTAGGGCGGAAATACGTCACCAATCTGATATATACCGTAAATTTCTCTAATATAGGCCTGGGGCCTTTATTTCACTCCAAGTAGCCCATCACGGTCCAGGTTCTTATTGATAGAGGCCAGTATTAGATTGCAGGCCTCTATTGCTATTTGAGCAAAACAGACTACCAGTGGAATTAGAATAAAATTGAGATTTTTTGTAGTCTATTTGAACCTATAAAACACTAGGTTCATTTATTGAAAAAGTACAGTTACCATGTCTCGCTTTGGTTTTGAAGTAAAAAATAAATAAAAATCCTCCAATTCTGTTTAATTCTCCCTTCCCACATCTACCCTCCTCTTCATCTCCCTCCTATTCTTCCTCATCACTCGCGCTGCTCCCTCCTGTTCTGCTGCGCGTGCCTGTTCTCCTCTTCCAAGAGATATATTTTGAAGAGGGCTGTGGTACTTGTATAATACTACCAGTATACCCAGAAAAAAACTTTTATAGTTCCTCGCCTGTATATTAGAGACCGCCATTATTTACCTCCGCCGACACAGCTTGTGACCGCCATTAGTTAGAGACCCGGCCGCTATTGGAATACAGGCCAATATTAGAGAATTTACGGTATATTTTTTCTGTCTTTGTCAGGGTCATTGGGTGGGTGGGGCGGCGCCCCCTATTGACCAGCCACATCTGATGCATTGCAGTGTAGACAAAATGGCAGCAACTATGCAACAATAATTAACTGAATTTATGAAAACCGAACCGCTTACTGTATTTTTACTGTATTTTTTGTTTTATATCCAAAATATTTCTTTTTTAAATAAAGTCTATTTAACCGAACTGAAAGTTTCCTGTTAATAATTAGAGGTTTTTCTCTCTGCTCCTCCTCCTCCTCTCAGTGAACCTGATTCCCACCACCCCCATGCAGGATGAGCGACCCGTCCAGGCTGCAGACGGAGCTGTCAGAGCGCTCCAGGTCAAAAGCAGAAAGCGAGTGTTTCCTGTGCGTCCCACCATGGAGCCCGATCCCGTCCTGGAGGCTTATAGCTACTGTAACACCCCCAACCGCACCGAACAAGCATGGGAAGGTAAATATAGAAAACACTCAGTTAGAATGTGGTTCTATCTGCTCTCTGCACAGTTTCCTTCTTTAATCCAGAACTGGATCAGATCAGCATACCTATAGTCAATACGCAAGACATCAGATTTGCGTTTAAACTTTTAGCTTTGTAAATTTTAAAAATAGACTTTTAAAACTACCTTCGACGTCGCGTGTATCCCTTTAGTCTTTCACAAAATAACAAACAAAAACTTCTTCAAAAACCTAAGGTTACGCCAGCAGTTTTACTGCTCCTGCTGCGCGCATGTCTGAGCTAGGTGTAAATCGCATCCATCACGCTTATTCAATCCATTTCCTGACCCAACGATTTGATTATTTTCTTTATACCAAGAATACACCACTCATACGCATACTGATTCGATTAATCGTTAATTTTTTACACCTTACAGGCTAAACAAAGTTTCAAGTTTGAAATAAATCAATGAAAGCTGTAATATCGTTATGCTTTTTTTATGAAACAACAGGAAATAACAGAAGTAGAAAAGTTGCATCAAAAATACTGCATTAAATCAGTGCAATGAGTGCAATGCAATACCGGCTCCAGACGGCCCGCTTCCACAGATGTCCCTCGGCCTCTACTCCCACATTGGTAAAGCTGACCAAGTAGACAGCCAGGTCGGGCTGGTTTTGTTTTTATGGCCGAAATTCGCGGAAAACAACTCGTGAAGTTTGACCCGCTAGAAGAGCTGAGGTGCGCCGAGAACGCTGGGACCCTTTTTCCACCTGGCTCTCTGCTCTTTTGGCCCCCTCATGTCCCTCCGTCGCTGCTGACTAAACTCGCCTTACTTCTCACGCCGTCTGTACCTAGACCCACAGCGTGTAGCACAGACCACGCTCTCAATATTGAGCATAATTCAAAAATGTCCGCATCAAGCTCACTGCAACACACTGCTGTAAGAGTATAACCAGGAAGCTGGTAGGAGGGCAAAATAGGTTTAGCGCCACCGCGCAGCACGGGAGGAGAATTACCCCAGGAGCAAATGGATAAAAATAGACCGGAGGAAAAAAAATATGAATCGCATTCTCTTATGCGGACGGTTCTTCCATGCATCGGATCGCTCTTGCTGTTGGATCGATGCATCGATACAAAACCATTATTATTTACACCCCTAGTCTGAACGTAGCATAAGCAGCAACATAAACGATCCAAACATAAGAAGAAATGGAAGGAAATTAGTCCAGAGACAAAGTTAAAATGACTCAGGAATAGTTACGGTAGAAAAGCCTAAACTGGCAACGAAAACTTCAATCCATCTCCTGTTACTCTGCTCAAATTCTTCTTCTTTCACATAGAAAGGAGTCAAACTTAAAGAGGACAGTCTCAGTTCCTTCTACATATTAAAGTCCGGAGGTTTATGTTCTTCTTCTGATGCCAATAAAATCTTTGGCTGTTTGTTTGGAACTAAAGATGTTTCTTGGAAACGGATTCGTTTCCGGTTTGGATTTTTTGGTCGAACATTTCGCAATCCAACATCTGGAATCGGCTGATTTATGATCTAATCGCTTTTTTTCCCTCTGAAATTTTCAGAAGTTTTGGAAACAAAGAATAAAAGTTTCTGTTATTTCTGCGCCATTAGGATTAATTGTTAAACCAAACTGTACTTTTAGCTCTGAGACCTTCTGAGACCTTAAGGCACTTTAAATCAGTCAAATTATATGCAGATTGGTCCAGTTTTCCATCCAGGTCACCAGCAATGTCCTTGGCTGTGCAGCAATCCCTCCTACAGTCAATGCATGAACCAAGGAAAATTAGAAGCAACTAATTTGTTCTAGACTATTAAATAAAATAAAACCCTAAATGGATTTAAAAGATCCAAGGACAGTTGCAGAGTGTTTCTAACTGAAGCGTAAACGTAGCAGTAAAACCGACCCACGTTGCCACGGATACGAGCTGACTGGTTGTCTCCTGACAGGTCACAGTCCTGCAGACTACAAGC
>JAGKQL010000009.1:40431200-40457552 GCA_018398635.1 Cyprinodon brontotheroides | reverse complement strand
GCAATGCCTGTAAAGTAATGCCTGTGAGGTAGCGTGTGTGCAGCAATGCCTGTAAAGTAATACCTGTAAAGTAATTCCTGTAAAGTAGCGCCTGTAAGGTAGCGTGTGTGCAGCAATGCCTGTAAAGTAACTCCTGTAAGGTAGCGTCAATAGTTAGCGTGTGTGCAGCAATTCCTGTAAAGTAGTGCCTGTGAGGTAACACATGGTTCTGATTCATTATTGATGGTTCAATCATTATTCCTTGAAGTATTTTATAGTTGCATCGTTGACTTGATTGGACAGACTTCCACTGAGAAACATGACAATTAAAAATCAACGTTTTGAATATTTTAACAGATTCTCAACATCTGTGTTTATTATTGTCCTCAGTATTGGAGTTTTGGCAGACTGCTGGTATTCTATTCTACATGTTTGACCCGTAATGTGTATCTTTGTGCAAACTGTACTTTACCCCTTTCGGTCTGCTGCTGCAGCTCATGCATGTGTTGAAGCGGGCCGCTCTGCACAACAGCTTCCAGAGATCCGGAGAAGGCTCTGACAGTGGGATACACATGTGGACACCGCCAGTGAAGTCCCTCATGGCCTCTGCAGGGGTCCCACAACTCATGTCCGCATAGGATCCACAGACCCTGACATATTCAGTTATAATAGTAAGTTTTTTATAAAAATATGCAGTTTCTTATGTCATGGCAATAAATAAAAATTTTTTACATACTTGGCATAGGCCTTCTCAAGCAAGGCGGGCCAGAACTCACACTCATCTTTGGAACTAGCAAAGATAGTTTTCCCTTTAATTGTAGGCAGCTTGTCATCAATCACCACGTCGACCCATTTCCCAAACCTCCAGAACTGCATGGTTAACGAGAAAGAGCAGTTAGTGACACCAGAAGTTCTGTCTTATTGCAGATAAGCAGTTTCGGTTTTAATTTAGAAGAAAGAAAAGGAATTGCTTTTACCCTGAAATGAAACAGTCCACAGTAGTCCTTTCCAAAGCATGTCTGGTCCAGAGGAACAACCATCTTGAAGATGTCTTTGTGGAACGTCAGCGCTCCAAGAGATGCTAGAAACCAGCAGTTTCCTGAGAGAAGAACATGAGTGAATGAATGAATGAGAGGGCAGAGAGGATCTGCTCTAAACAGACTTACTTACCAACTTTTCCTTGACCAAAGTCAAACCTGGAGACACCATCAAGCACAAAGAATGGATTGGGTACAATTTTCTGAAAGAAATGACATTATGCCTTCATTTGTTTCAAAGTAGGGAAGTTTATTTCAGCAGCAAAGGACTAAAACTAACGGAATATCACACCTGAACAGCTCAGGCCTGCTTTCTAAACAAATTTGTCAGTTTTTAGAAAAACATAACTCTGCCTTTTAGCTGTTCTTTATTCTTAATTTTTAAGTGATATGCAGGAGTGACTCTGATGCAATGTAAACAGGAACATTTGATCTGGTTCTCACCGACGGTCTCAGCCACTCCACTTGGGCCAGGTCAGCTGGGTCTAGCTTCCCCACCCCGATTGAGCTGTTGTCTGGGGGAAAGTGTTCATCGATGTATCTGATGTTTCGGATCAGACAGTACTCCTTCAGCTCCTGGTAGTTCTGCTGTAAAAAGTTCTCTGGGTTTTTTAAGGTCCCATGACCGTCTCCCTTTTGCCGAGCATTTATGATGTTCTGACACACGCCGCGAGCAGACATGGCGGAGTTTAACTGCAAGAGGTTCACAGACAACTGTTATTTTTCCATCATGTCTGGTTAAACCAACAGTTGAAGCCCTTCTATTGACTCTACTGTTCTTCTATGTAGATTTGCAGAGAACATTGTTCATTATTAACACCATCGTAACAAACCACAGCTTGTTTGGTCCGGTCCACCCGCCACGCCCAGTGCTACCAGACCCATAGCATCAGGAAATCACATGAAAGAACCCAACTAAACACAGAAAATAGGCTCTACGATCTTGAAAAGAGTGATCTTCATGAATTCAAGAAAATACAAGAAAATAGTGACAGAGATGTCAGCTGCTCATGATGTCTTCCAGGGAGGTGTTCTAGAAAGCCTCGCTGCTTTCTGTGTGGAAACCATGGATTAAAGCCAAGCTCACATTATTTCTCATGATCAATGGACAGATTAGTTACCTTCACTGCAGGGAATTTAAAACCCAATAAGTCAGTCATTCGCAGGTTATCCTATCATACTCATGTTACAAATTCGGTTGACATCACAGCATCTACTTTCTCATCATTTGATCTATTTTTGAAAATTTGTACAGAGAAGATGAATGTAATCAAGAGCTGTCTCTGGAAATTAGGTAAAAAGAAAACAGTGAAATTAAAGACGAGAGACTTTACCTGACTGACTCTAGAGATAAGGACAGAAGAGCTCTGCTGGAGTTCAAGTAGATGTTCTGTGTCTACAGGATGGGGAAGTTGGATTTTGGCAGTTTTCCCGAGCCTGGCTCAGGCATAAACATGTTATTCACCTGCTGCTGTAGTAGAGATTTATGGGACCATGAAGCAGCGTCTCGCATCAGTCATCGCCTCTTCTGAAGGACTTTATCAGAGAATTGGAAAAACAGGCTTTGAATTCTAGTTTGTTAATCTATAACCAATCAAATTCATATAATGCAGTGAAGTTGTTGAACCAGTGAGATAATCCCAGCAGGATAAAGACACTGTCAAACATTCTGTCAATATGAGCCTCCTGCAGTCTGAGAGCTTTTCAGGGCACAGCTGGCTGCATGTCAACAGGCCTGCAGGTGTTTGAACAGGAAGAAACCTGAAGAGACAGAACATGGTTTGAATGCAAAGTGGAGGGAGGGGATTGAACATGTTCACATTGGCATCTGGATCAAAGTGCAAATCTATTCACAGGAATTTTTTAACGCACTCCCTGAGTTAAAATCAACATCTGCATTACTCCTTTATTACTCCACAAACGGGAACAATGGGGCATTCAGCTGAATGCATCTTATTTTGTAACAGTCATGGGACTAAATCACATTCTGGATGAAAAAATTCAAACTTTCTGAGATGATCTAAGTTATTTAGTGATATTTAGGGAATCAAAACCTAGTCATATGCAAAGACTTAGAAGATGTAAGGACGCTGTAAGGCCTGAAGACCTCAGAGTTCAGGACATGGAAGGCATTTCAAAACTTGTTCATATTTACTGACTGACATTTGAATACCTTTATTCACATTTTGCATTCAGTCATGGGTGAATTCCTGCAGCAGCCTGAGGCTGTAATCTACAGTATAAACCATCAAAACAGTTCATTTCTCAGGGCGATGCAGAGCTATGTTGGGACTAACTGCATTTCATAACTAATTGTGTTCGTTATGAAATCATTGGCAATTGGCCTAATAACAAGTAGTAATCTTTTTTTTTCCTTTCTGGCGATGCAGCAATAAGAATAATTATATTGATGCCAAAAAAGAGCCCAACAGATTTTGCTTTCAAAAATAGAGCAGTACGGCTGTCGCCATAGTGTTCCACTTCATTTATGCATGAAAATAGCTGTATTATAATTCATGCAAGGTGTTTTACAGCTTATATGGACACTGCAATGTAAGCAGAACAGGAAAGGAGAAAAAAGAGGAAAAAGGAGAAAAGATGAAAGAAAGAGGAGATAAAAGGGAGATAACGATAAATAATTTTCAGTCATAGCTTCATCACCTGCAAAGAGATGGAAAAAAGAACAGAACAACCAAGGACATGGTTGGAGACACAATAAAGTAGCACCTAGATACTATTGCTGAAGTAAAGGTAATTTTATTGACTAGTAGCAATCTGAGGCAGAGCATTAAGTTCTGCTTTGAGGAGGCAGGCATGACACCAACTGGTTGAAGAGTGTCATGTGTTTCGACGTAATTCATTTCAGAGACTGATAGCAGATAATGGAGGAGAGATTCAATGACAGCATTTCTCGAATTGGAACCAAAGGCTAAATGATCCTTTTTACTTGGTCATTATGAACAGATAAATGATGCTTCTTCCACATCAGTTATAAGCTCCTCAGATCATCTATCAGTCAACATCATTGTCTGACAGTTAGCTGCTAGTTAGCTTCAACACATTTTTCTTCTACTTCTTCAATTAACTTCAATTCAGTTTATTTCTATAGCTACCAATTCACATCATGTCATCTCAAGACACTCCTTCCAGTTCACCAGATTAACTATATTTAGATTGATTCAAAAGTTTTCTATCTAAGGAGAAAACCAGCTGATTGCATCGACTCATTGACTCTTCACAGCAATCCCTCACACCAAGCATGCTTGTAGCGACAGTGAAGAGGAAAACTCCCTTTGAACAGGAAGAAACCTCCCAGCAGAACCAGGCTCAGTAGTGGCGCGCCATCTGCTGAGGATTCACTGGGGTTCAAGGAGACAGAAGCAGACATAGAAAAAAGAAGCATAGATACAAAAGGCAACTGTCAACCAGCTCCACAGGCTGCCCCGTCCAGGAAACACACACAGCCAGGCAGACGCAAGCCCGAGAGCAGCTCCCATGTCCAGAGGATGAAGAGCACATACAGTTAGTCAACAGTCCAGAGAGAAACCTGGGAGGACTACGTCCTGGAAAACAGGCTGAACTCCAACATCTAGAAACAAAGGTGTTGATGGCAGCAGCACGAAGCTGATATTTCTCTCCAGGATGGAGTCACAGCCAAACAGGAACAGACCAGGATGAAGCTACTATGAGAAAAAGCAGAGAGAGCAGAACGTTAGAGATTGAACTAACAGATTCTGCAGAGTGGGAGAATAGAGATAGAATGAAGCAGAATGATGAAAAAGGGGTCCCTATGTCCTCCAGCAGTCTAAGCCTATACCAGCAGAACTATAGAGATAGCTCAGGATAACCTGAGCCACTCCCTAACTAGAAGCTTTATCAAAAGGGAAAGATTTAAGCCCTACCCTTAAAAGTAGAGCAGGTGTCTGCCTCACTTGGGACTAAAACTGGTGGATTGGTTCCACAGGAAGGGCCTGAGAACTAACAGACTCTGCCTCCCATTCTAAGGTTTAGAAATTCTGGGAACCGCTAGTAAACCTGCAAGCAGATTGAGAGGCGCAAGTGCTCTGTTAGGAACATAAGGAACAATCAGATCTCTGATATCAGATGGAGCCACTTGGCCATTTAAGACTTTATATGCGAGAAGGAGGATTTTAAATTCTATTCTGGATTTAACAGGAAGCCAATGAAGAGAAGCCAGGATAGGAGAGATATGATCTCTCTTGCTTAATTTTTCATCAGAACTCTGGCTGCAGCATTTTGGATCAGCTGAAGGCTTTTAACTACAGTTTTGTGGACTTCCTGGATAGTAAAGAATTACAATAGTCCAGCCTTGAAGTAACAAATGCATGGACTGGTTTCCTCAGCATCACCCCTGGACGGGAGATTGCTCATCTTTGCAATATTCCTCAGATGAAAGAAGGAAATTCTAGAAACCTCTTTGATACATGGGATTTAAATGACAGGTCCCTGATCAAAAAATAACACCAAGATTTTTTACTTTATTATCTGAAATCAGTTTAATCCCATCCAAAATGGAAGTGACTGACTAATCAACTTCTTTTCAGAGACTCTGGTCCAAAAGACTATAACTTCTGTTTTGTCTGCATTCAGAAGCAGAAAGTTAAGAGTCATCCAGGTTTTTCTGTCTTCAGAACATGCCTGTAATCTATGTAATGGGTTAGCTTCATCTGGATTTATAGACAGATATAGCTGGGTATCATCAGCATAACAGTGGAAATTAATCCCATGCTGTCTAATAACTAATATGGAGCATGTATAAAGTTAAGAGAATTGGTCCTAGCAAATGATCCCATGTGGTACTCCACAGGTAACCTTTGAGCATATTGAAGATCTATCATTAGACTGAACATCCCAAGCTGTGTTAGCAAAAAAACATGCTTATCTGCCACTTAGCTCAGAAACTGGATCTTGATCTGTCCAACAGACGAACTATATGACAGCTATAGGAGCAGCAAGCAGATAGCGAGTTTTTTTAGCACGAGCACAAGAATAAAGAAGCAGAAAAATTTAGTGATGAAAAATTTCCTGGTCAAAGTGGACCACCTCAGTGACCTATTTGGAAGGTCAATGAACTAAATCTACAGCTTTAAGGAAAAGATACAAAAAAACCTCCCACTCAGGTCAGAGACGAGAAAGCTTGAGCGTGGAGCGAGGCGGCTTGATGAAGGGGAAACCCTTAGTAACTGGGGGAGGCATGCGTTTCCACACCAACCCAGACTGGTTCCAGCTCATGGCAGAGGAGGACCAGTTTGCTGACTTATCCGCGATCTGACTGGGAACCAAAATCCAGGTCCCAGTTAAACAAGAGAGGCTGCAGGATGAAGCTTTTTGGAAGAAGCAGGAGAAAATGACTCATTACACCCATTAATCCTGACTTCCTGGTTTTGTTAAAGACGTTTATTCATTTTTGCCTTTTTAATTCTTCTAATCATTATATTCATTATCATTTATGGATTTTATTTCATTTCAATGTATTAGTTTGATAGGCATTTCCTTAAATGTTTAAAATTTGATATAATTTAATTTTACAATATTGATTTTTTTCTGTATCAAATGGTTCAATGAGTTGTTTGAAAATCCGTAAAGTTTAAACCAGGATTATATTTTTTGGTATATTGTAAGGAGATTGATGCATATTTTCTGTTACAGATTAAAAAACAAAGTTAACAGGGTACCTTTTGTTGTACGTTTCTCTCTACTTCTAGTTTTGTTTCAATTTTAGACACAAATTGCACTACTAATATAGATAATGTATTAAGGTGGGGGGTGGTGGGGTAATGGAAAATAATTAAGAAGTTGTGTGTTAAATGGACCAATCATGTGCTGCAGTTTTAGCCCAGCGGTTCTACTAAGTGTGCAGGTGGAGAAATGGGAGATTAGCTGGTTCTCTGGAAAACAAACATCTGCATGTTTTTACCTGTTGGCCTTTCCATGGAAGACTGCTCCTCCGTTTTCGTTTTCTTTATTTGTTTTCAGATATTGCAGTTCAACTAACTCTGACAACTGGCACCACAACAAGAGTATCACCAATAAAATCATACATCATGCTGCTCTAGCACGGGATTCTCAGGTTTCCTAGCGTGGAATCGGGTTTATGTTTGCAGTGGTCGTTTTGTAGCCATGTTTATTTGAGTTGAATTTAGTATCTTATTTAGCCTTTCTTTGCACTCAAGGAAGCTTGATTTGGATCTGACAGAATCCATGTTTATGGGAAAACCTAGAAAAGCCCCAACAGAAGCAAGACCTCCACCAACATTTAATAGATTATTCCTTTGGTGTGATGGATGGATGGATGGATGGATGGATGGATGGATGGATGGATGGATGGATGGATGGATGGATGGATGGATGGATGGATGGATGGATGGATGGATGGATCTGATGGATGGATGATGGATGGATGGATGGATAATGGATGGATGGATGATTGATAAATGGTTGATGGATGGATGAATGGATGATGGATGGGTGGATGGGTGGATGGATGGATGGATGGATGGATGGATGGATGGATGGATGGATGGATGGATGGATGGATGGATGGATGGATGGATGGATGGATGGATGGATGGATGATTGATGGATGGTTGGATGGATGGATGAATGGATGATGGATAGGTGGATGGGTATGGATGGATGGATGGATGGATGGATGGATGATGGATGGATGGATGGATGGATGGATGGATGGATGGATGGATGGATGGATGGATGGATGGATGGATGGATAATGGAGCCGCCATCCTACGGGCTTCAGGTTCATCCTAATCAACCTAATACTAATCCATGCTGACTTTAGGTCTGACTGCTCTGTTTTAGGAGGAACCACCCTACCACCCCACCCCACCCAATACAGCCACACATATTAGTTTTTGTGACTTATGAGGACATTTCTTTGACTTGCATTCATTCTATACAGCCTAACCCAGACCCTCACCCAGCTTCATCTAATGGAGACCAGAATTTTGGTCCCCATAAGGACATAGGTCCCCATGACTTGACTGTGTAAACAGTCCCCATACTGTCATAAAAACAAGTTCTCACACACAAGCAATTTCTTCCTAAACCGTTGACTGGGCTTGGCCAGAACCACAGAACCAGAACCAAACAGGGAAAGGCAGAATTATGCTCTATTAATCTGGATGAAAGCTTATGTCTTGGTCTTGGTTCTGTTAGTTTCTGTGAGTTTTCATATTCATGTTGATCCATGTTTTTCTTTGTTTTCTAGCTTTATTGGTGTTTTCTGGATATATTTGAGTTCTTAGAATTTTCTTTGTTGCCCTCTGCTGCCCTCTGGTGTTAGTTTCTTTTTCCCTAGCTCCTTCTAGAAGCCTCTGCTCACACCTGCTCCCAATCAGGTCATTAGTCCTCTTTGTTCCGTCTCCCATATATAATCTCCCTGTGCAGTCCCTCAGTGCTGGATCATCAACTTTCTTTGTCTTTCCTCGCCTCCTTGTGCCTATTTTTCCTGATGACTCCATATTTCTGGTTTGTTTGGCATTTTCCTGTTGGATTTTTTGATTCCTGCCTCTGTTACCTGTGTTGACTTGCATTAAAACTACAAGAACTCACCTCTGCCTCACCATCTCTGCATTTGGGTCCTTAAAACCTCAACCAAATCATGGCGGCTAAAAGCTTCAGTTGCTTTACAATCTAGATTAAAAACCTGTTTGTTCAGATACATGACTGTTTACCAGAATAAGTATAATGCCAACTTTCTGCGCCACATTTTATTAAGAGGAATTAATAATTTTATTGTTCACCTTTAATAATTCAAATGTAATATCATTCTCATTCCTACTGTGCTCCTGAAATTTGCTGTAGATTATAAAGCCGAATCCCTTCAACAGGACAATGGAAGGGGTCAAAGGTTAATTCCCAGCACTGGCCTTCCTTGGAGAGTTCAGAAGCCTCTCCCTGCTGCACACTCATGTATTGTGAGGAGCCACAATGTTTGGGCCTCTGAAGGGAGCAGCAGCAGGACGCATCTGGAGCGGCAGTCAAAACAAGCCGCAGCCCCTCATTGTTTTCTACCTTAGTACGGAAACGCAGGGAAGAAAGGAGCCATGGCTGCTGATAAACAACATTTCCGTCTTCAGTTTTGCTCCCAAACAGGATACAGGGCCCCAAGCATCCAAGCAGGCGATCATTTCTTCTGTGGCCACGAATGGACGACCTCAGACTGGACAGCACCCACTTCTGCTGCTCTTCATGGCAGTGATGTTGCTGACCTTCGTCCTGACACTCATCGGCATCCTGGGGGGACCATCGGGAGCCCAAGAGGAGATGCTGTGCACCCCTAAAGCCTGCCTCATCCTGCACATGAAGAATGTCAGTTTCCATGCTGCTCAGAACCGGTGCCGACATGACGGCGGGTACCTGGTGACGGTCAGAGACAGAAATGAGGAGATGGATCTGCACTCGCTTCTCTCACTGAGAAAGAAACAGCATGAAGAGGAGTTGCTGAATATCTGGATTGGGTTAAAAAAGAACCAGGGGGACTGCACGCAGCTCAACGAACCCCTCCGAGGGTTTAAGTGGGTCTCTGGGGAGCCACTCTCTCAGTACTCCAACTGGAAAAAGGAGCCTGCAGACACATGCAGTGCGGACAGGTGTGTAAAGGTGGAGTACAGCTTTTCACAGCAGGATGGGCTCAGCTGGACTTCAGAAAGCTGCTGGAACAAAGGCGCCCCGTATGCATGTAAGTTCCTTTTCAAGGGGATGTGTTCCTCTCTGACTCTGCTGGGGCCTGGAAAGATCATCTATCAGGCCATCTTCTCCCCCCATCATCCACTGAACAGTGGATTGAAGCTGCTTCCATTCGGGACCAGAGCAAGAGTCTTCTGCGGTGACCGAGAGATGGATTCCCCTCAGTGCATCCTTCAGAACGGCTCCTACAGCTGGACCCATCCAGGACCGTTCTGTAAACCAGGTCCCAAAAGCTGTGGGCAAAACAATGGAGGCTGTGAACATGAGTGTCGACTCCAAGGAGAAACTGCTCGGTGCCTCTGCAGAGAAGGTCATGAGCTGGACGAGGATGGCTTCTCCTGCAGAATAGAAGATCCCTGCAAACCAGGTCTCTGCGAGCACCGCTGCCTGCCGGGGACGACAGGCTTCTCCTGTCAATGTCCCAGTGGGTTCAGACTGGCTGAAAACCAGCACAATTGCTCTGACATCGATGAGTGCATCTCACAGGCCTGCGAGGGCCACGGCTGTGTCAACACCCCCGGTGGTTACCACTGCGTCTGTGAGCAGGGCTATGAGCTAAGCCAAGGCCGCTGTGTGGACGTGGACGAGTGTGGCGCTTCGCCCTGCTCCCAGCAGCACTCATGCATCAACTCTGTGGGCAGCTTCCAGTGTGTGAAGCTGTTAACCCAGGGAAACCAGCAGATCCAGGGGAACCAGAAGATCCAGGGGAACCAGAAGATCCAGGGGAACAAGGAGACCCAGGGGAACCAGGAGATCAAGGAGGCTATCACAGCCGCCCCATCCCAGTACGGACAGCCCCCCATCCTGACTCACACTGCCACCCCACTGTCTGACCTGGTCAATGTCACAGACCAGAACAGAACCCAGTATCTGGTACCGGGTGCGTCCACAGGGAACAGGGTGCTGGTCTGCATCCTGGGCTCAGTCATCCCTCTGCTCGCCTTGATCGCTTTGACTCTCTTCATCACCATCTTCCGCTGCAGCCGCTCTAGAAAAGAGCTGAAGAAGAAGCAGAGCACCGCTGATGGCTACTGCTGGGTGCCTTCAGGTCTGGACCCACGTCTGGAGAAGCTGTACGAGTCCATCGTGGCTGATGACCTTTGACCCGGCAGGGGAATGTGGAACTATGTTAATTTCTGAGGAAAACAGGCTCAGCTTTTGGACCTTTAGTCTCCTTGTTCTGTTCCTGGAGGCTTCAAAGCTCTAAAATGTCTCCTTCAGAAAAATGTATCCATTTATGTAAGATATGAAACCTTTATTATTATTGTTGTTCAGCGACAGTTAGATTAAGCTTTGACCTCTTGAAGACAGCAAGCCAATGACTACACCGCTTCATCTTCCATTTCTCATCTTCAGCAGCAAACCAATAATGTTTCTAACCATCAGAATTCATTTGCGTAGGTTGGAGATAATAAGATAAACTTTCCTCCATCATCCAATTAGATTCTATTTATTTCTATAGGCGCTAATTCACATCATGTCATCTCAAGGTGCAGCAACCTTAAAAGCCTTTGGTACATATCCCTGTAACAGAGATAGATTAATCACATCTAAAATGGAGGAAGAGGTCAAAGGGAATACCTCCTAATATAACCTGGTTGGAACTGGACTAACATCCAAGTTGACGGCTTAGATGAAGACAATAGTTTTGCTAACTCTGAAAGTTCAACTGGATCAAAGCAGTCTAAACCCCGTTCAGATTCCATGACTACCTCAGATGATGCCCCACCCTACAGAGACAAACCAATCATAGATAGAGGAGTGCTAATTATCTTATTCCTAATAAGATCAACTTATTTATAAAGAATCCCATAAAATTATTCCTGCTAAGAGCAGGTGGAATGGATGGTTCAACAGAGCTATGGCTCTGGGTGAGTTTGGTAACTATATTAAAAAGAAATCTAGGATTATTCTTATTCTCCTCTATTATTGAGGAGAAATATGCTGCTCTTGCTTTACAAAGGCTCCTCTTATACAGCAGTAAACTATTTTTCCAGACTAGGTAGGATTTCCGTAGGCCTGTGGAGCGATATTTACTCTCCAGTTTCCTAGCATTTTGCTTCAAAGTGCACAGCTCTGCATTAAACCAAGGAGCCTTTTGCACTCTGCAGCACTGCTCAGCGACACAGAGGAGAAAGAAAGTAAAACAGATTCTTTACAATTTATAACTGCACTATCTAATAATGGTCTGCTATCATCCATCCATCCATCATACATACATCCATCATCCATCTATCCGTCCATCCATCCAAAATAACATCATAGCACTGGATGCCTGTTTCTGGTGGGGGTGGGGATGTGTTGGGGGTGTCGAGTCCAGAATATCCTCAGCTTGTTCCCAAATCCAAGATCCAGGAAGTCGCTTCCGTTTCCTGTTTGCAGTCAAAATCCTAAATATTTCCAAACATTTAAAACTTCAAGAAGAAGAAGAAACAATTTTATTAATAAACCATAGAAGTTTCCTTAAAGTGGTTGGTTAATAAGTTATGGTTTTGAACATTAGTGGTACTGTTTTGTTGTATAAAGATTCATGCAGCACTCTGTTGCCATAGCAACAGAGGCTGTATTTTTGAAAATAAAGGTTGTTTGCTTTGAATCCCCTCAGTGTTTCCTGTGATTTCAGGTCAGAATGTTCTTATTCTGATCATGTAAGATTTCCTCTGTCTGAATGTTCGGTTCTGATCACAGAGCCGTACAGAAACACGCGCTTCCTGCAGCAAAGAATATTCTCTTATCTGGTTTCCTTCCTGGTCCATAGGGACCCAGTTTTCCGGAGCTGGACATGCTCTGACAGGCTCAGAACTTTTCTGAACCAGACTGGAACAAAAGCAGCTCCCAGAATGGCTGCTTTGTTGTCAGCCTTGTTATTTGTGGCCATGGAAGCAGGTCTGGGGCTGAAACAGGCTTGTCTGCCGGTGTGTTCTGGAGATGATTGCATCACTGTGAACTGGGCCAGGCTGGATTTTGACTCTGCAGAAGAAGTTTGCCGTCGGAAGAACGGGGAGCTGCTGACCCTTCAGACTGACACCTATCAGCGGATCTTTAAGACACTGGCTGAAGCTTTGCCTGGGAACTTTTGGATAGGACTGCGTTTATCGGGGGGATCCTGCAGCAACCTCTCAGAACCACTCCGGGGATACAAATGGACCTCTGGTAGTGAAAAAAAACCCCTTAACTGGTCTGCTGTGATCTGGGCAGATGAGCGTAAAGTCTGCCCTCCATACTGCGTCTCTGTGTCTCAGCATGGGACATGGACCGAGAGGGCGTGTTCTGTGAAATCAGACGGGTTTCTGTGCAGAACCAGAGAGAAGAACTTCTGCTGGGAGAAGGAGGTGTTCTTTAAAGATTCCCAGGGATGTATCAAAGGTCCCTGTGAGCAGAAGTGTAATAATACAGAGGGAGGATTTAAATGTTCCTGTTTCACAGGATACATCCCGGACAGCAGCGACCCACGGCGCTGCAGGGTCCACTGTCCAGAGCAGAGATGTCCGTCTGTCTGTCCTGATGGCTGCCACTGTCCTGATGGCTTTGTGGAAAATGAAGGGATGTGTGAGGACATAAACGAGTGTGAGAACAACGGCTGCCACCACGGCTGTGTGAACACCTTTGGGAGCTTCTGGTGCTACTGCAGGCCTGGTTTCCATCTCAAAGAAAATGGGAATTGTGTCAAAGCAAAAAGTCATCATCCTGCTGAGTTATTGACACCAACCCATAAAAACACCACCCTGAAGGGCTCCTCAGCCCCTGCAGGGCCCTTCCTCTGGATCTGGGTGGTGGCTGCGGTGACTCTGGTGGCAACTGTGGTTCTGGTCAGAGTTTATGTTGTTCGACGCCAGAAACGTAGAGAACGAAGCTCCAGCCAACAACCTGCGGCTGCGGCAGACCATCAGGTCCCTTAACCTAGGAATGGCTGTGTGTTTCTCTGTGACCTTTTACTGCCTGAAACCTCCAGGACTGCAAGGAGATCTCCAGGACCTTGAGGAGACCTTCAGGAGCTCCAGGACCTCCAGGAGCTTCAGCCAGTGAAGATGCTTCTGCTGGATGGTGGCATTTAAGCTGTTCCTAACACATCCAATGTCTTGAATAGGTAAGGAGTGCCCCCTGGTGGACACTCTACAGCAGGGCAGAAGTGGGACTCATTTTCAGTCCTGGAGCTTAACATCCCCTAAAGATACATTTTATCAGCGTATAACTGTAGCAAGCAAGCTTAAATACTACTATATCACAATGTGTGTTCACTAGCGACTTTGTTGATTCTGGTAGCCATTTTTCTACAAAACTCTAATAAGAAACAATACGTTATTCAAACATAGATACCAAATTGCCAACATTTTTTCTATATAGTAGCTTTAATATATAAAGAAGGGATACTCTTGTTCAATAACTACAGATATCCAGGCGCCTTCAGTGAAGTAACTAAATATTATCATTTCACTTTCTTCCTCTCACAAGCTTCCCTGAAGCTCTCTGGACCTGCATCACTTACTAAACAAGCTGTATTAATCTTTAAAGTTTTGGCGATGCTTCAGAGGCGCCATGCGTCCTGGGAGTTCCTGCAGCAGAGGCGCGGTCCTGCTGGGTTTAGCTTTCAGGGGCGCGTCCCTCCGGGGTTTCTGCTGCAGGGCGCGTCCTCCCGGGTTCCTGCTGGCTGCAGAAGGCGCCCGTCCTCCCTACAGGTTTCCTGCTGCAGAGGCATTCACTCCCAGGTTCCTGCTGGGGCGTCTCCCTGGAGTTCTGTGCAGAGGCGCCCGTCGTCTCCCAGGTTCCTGCTGCAGAGAGGCCGTCCTTCTGGGGCGTCGTCCAGGAGAGCGCGCCCGTCCTCCTGGTTCTGGCGCAGAGGCGTCACTCCCGGTTCACTGCGAGGCGTCACTCCCGGAGTTCCTGCACTGCAGAAGGCGCGCCGTCCACTCCACGGGATTCCTGCTGAGAGCGTGCCTCCCTGAGTTTCTGGCTGCGCCCGTCCACTCCCAGGTTCTGTGGCTGCGAGCGCTTGTGCCTCCAGGTTCCTGCTTCTAGCTCCCTGAATGTTTTAAAATACCACACCTGCTCCTCTCAGGCTTCAAGCCTGGCCCGCCGTCCATCTCCAATTTATGTGCTCCTCCTTTTCAGTTACTGTTTACTTTTGGTTCCTCATCGTTTTTCTGTAATGCCCATCATGTGTGTTTTCCATAATGTCTCCTGAATTATACTTTTCAGGATTTCGTTTGTGGACTTTGCTTCTGTTTCCACCATATAGATAATTAAATTGGAAGGAAAACACCACAACATCTGTCTCTGCATTTGGGTTCTCTAAGACCTCCACCTTATATAAGAACAAGTCTATCTTCCTTCCTGGTCCAGCTAGGATTGTCTCCCACAAATCTGGTTTTGAGGAAATCCAGGCCACAGACTTGAAAATGTTTCTCCAGATGTGTGTCAGGCCAGTTCTAAAGGAAATGTTTGGTTCGTCAAATGGTATTAAAAGGGGAAGAACTCTGGTCTAGTCTCTGGTGGCAGACCTCTAGGATATATTTTGTTTTCTATTAAGCCCAGTGTCTGTGGTCCCTGTACTGCTAACTGGTCAGGAAGGGAATATTATTAGAGCTTGGTAGAACTGAATGTGAAGTGATTATAAATATGCTCTAAGTTCATGGTCCACACTAACACTTCAGTGTGAATATTGGCCATTCTGAGGGCCGGTAGCTTAGCCTGGTTGTCAAGGTAACGGTCTGTTTGTTCTCTACTCACTTTGCAGGCAGCTGAGTGATCTTTGGACTCCACTGGTGAAGCTCTTCCTGATGATTGGATGTCTGCTCTGCTTTGGTTACCTAACTGTCCGAACCGAACCTTGGGACGTCCGGGTTGAACCGGGGCTGCAGAGCTCCCTGCAGGCGGCTGGGTGACCTTTGCCTCACTTTTTTGGGTTTAATCAGGCCCTGTGTGACTGAGGGGGGGGCGGCTGCAGCTCAGCGCTGATAAGGCCGGCTGGTACTGACCCAACCTAGACAGCACCGGCTGCAGCAAACAACAGACGTTCTGTGAGCCAATCACAGCTGGAGGAGGTTCTCCTGGTTCCAGCCAGCAGCTTTGCTCCTCTCGCCGTGAACTGATTTAGCTAAAGCTAACTTTTACCGGGTTCTGTTACTGTGGAGCTGATTCTGCTCTAATCAGCTATTTCCAGAAATGACTGACTGGATCAGTTCTAGAAGCTGCCAGTGTTTGTCTGAGCAGGTCTGCTGGTTAAAGGAGGTTCACTATGGGTCAGACGGTCTCCTTTCTGCTCACATGAAATGAATCCTCTCCTTTAGCAGCAGGTTCTGACCGTCCAGGTGGACCTGAACCGAGGAAAGCTCCTCTGTCTGGATCAGTGGTTCCCAGACTTTTCTAGTCCTGAACCACAATCAAACTTTTGACCCAGAACTACAACACCTCGGTGCGTTCTGCCAGTTGGGATGAAATGGAAGCTGTTTGGACCTGGAAAGTTCAGGTCTGTTGGGGCTCAGCCCAGCCATCAGTCCTACCTGTTGAAAATAGCAGGACTCTTTCTCCATCTTTATAAATCTGTGGAACCGTTTGAGGCTGAGAACAGAGCCCTTTGGTCCTCCCACTATAAACTTCATCAATCTGCCTTCCTATAGCCATTCTCTGCACTTCCTGGTTCTTCTCTGTGGGTTGGCCCCTATCAGAGCTCTGGTGCTCTGCTGTAACCCAAACTATGAGGCTAAATGGAAGAAGGCTGGAAGAGCTTCCCTCACTTCTTTCTGCTAACTGATAAAAAAATAAGTATTTACCGTCTGAGGAAAAGACTCAGAATTAGTGTCAGATATTTGTGCTGGGAGAGGAGATCCTCATCTGGAAGCTTTAGGACCTGCTGACTTGTTATGTAAGCTATGCATCATTAATACCCTTTATAGAAGCTCTAAATAATCTCTGGCGTATTCTAGAACTGCAGAGGAGCGATGCAGCGTCTCTGAAAGCTCGTTTAATGTTGGGAGCTTTGGGAACCAACTGTATAAAATAAGCAACTCCTCCTCTAACGGTTCAAGCTGATCCTCAGATGACCAGAGGTGATAATGAATATATTTTACTTTAAGTACTTTTATCTTAGGTATATTCCTCTGAAGAGTCGATACTTTTACTGGACATTGCTAGGACTCATTCCTGTGATAGCGCTCCGGTTTAGGCTTCCAGAACATTTCAGCGGTTTGAGATCAGATCGACTGTAAAGATGTTATATTAGTTTAATTTAGAGAAATACAAAGAGCAACGTCTTTTCTGTCTGAATTTGTTATTTTTTCTTCATTGTGTTATAAATAATTTTGTATTGCTTTTTTTTATTTTAGGTTATACTTTAAAATACCAAAACGTTCTCCTAACTGTCAGATGATGTCCTTCTCTGAAGAGGAGAACATTCTGAGCCTCCTTCTCTGAAGAGGAGAACATTCTGCCTCCTTCTCTGAAGAGGAGAACATTCTGAGCCTCCTTCTCTGAAGAGGAGAACATTCAGAGCCTCCTTCTCTGAAGAGGAGAACATTCAGAGCCTCCTTCTCTGAAGAGGAGAACATTCACAGCCTCCTTCTCTGAACATTCAGAGCCTCCTTCTCTGAAGAGGAGAACATTCAGAGCCTCCTTCTCTGAAGAGGAGAACATTCACAGCCTCCTTCTCTGAAGAGGAGAACATTCACAGCCTCCTTCTCTGAAGAGAACATTCACAGCCTCCTTCTCTGAAGAGGAGAACATTCAGAGCCTCCTTCTCTGAAGAGGAGAACATTCACAGCCTCCTTCTCTGAAGAGGAGAACATTCAGCCTCCTTCTCTGAAGAGGAGAACATTCTCCTCCTTCTCTGAAGAGGAGAACATTCACAGCCTCCTTCTCTGAAGAGGAGAACATTCTGAGCCTCCTTCTCTGAAGAGGAGAACATTCACAGCCTCCTTCTCTGAAGAGGAGAACATTCAGAGCCTCCTTCTCTGAAGAGGAGAACATTCAGAGCCTCCTTCTCTGAAGAGGAGAACATTCAGAGCCTCCTTCTCTGAAGAGGAGAACATTCACAGCCTCCTTCTCTGAAGAGGAGAACATTCACAGCCTCCTTCTCTGAAGAGGAGAACATTCAGAGCCTCCTTCTCTGAAGAGGAGAACATTCAGAGCCTCCTTCTCTGAAGAGGAGAACATTCACAGCCTCCTTCTCTGAAGAGAACATTCACAGCCTCCTTCTCTGAAGAGGAGAACATTCAGAGCCTCCTTCTCTGAAGAGGAGAACATTCTGAGCCTCCTTCTCTGAAGAGGAGAACATCATCCATCCCTTGATCCAACCATCCATCCATCCTCATCCATCTGGTTAATTCCTTAATCCATAAGATTGGATCCATTAAGATCTATCCATCTTCTTTCTATTCACCTATCTATTTTCATTAGATTCTGATTCAAGGTCCATTACGCCCATTCATCCATCTTACATCTATCCATCTATCATTCTATTCATCCTTGTATTCCATGCAATTTATCATTAAAGCTATCCATTACGTCTATCTGGATTCTAATCCATTCATTGATAAGATCTTGGATCGCAGCATTACCCATCTATTCATTCGTTAATCTATCCATCTATTCATCCATTAAGTTTCATCTATCTATCCATCTATCTTGGGTTCCAACGTCTATGAATTAAGGTATCTATCTAGCTATAGGGTATCCATCTATCTATTCATATCAAGTTCTATCATTGGTCGTTCATTCATCTATCATGCGATAAGATTCCTAAAGGTGGGCATTCATCTATCCAACTGGAGTCCATACGTCAACATTATCATCCATCTAGTCATTCATCGTCATTAAAAAATAAATTTCTATTAAGGACTATTCATTAAAATTATTGAATTAGCTTTCATTCAAGATCTATCTATCTATAAAAGTCAATTAATCTATTCATTAAAATTCCATTGTCATCTTATCCATCCATCCAACCATCCATCATCTATCCATCCATATTTAATATCCAGCCATCCATCCAGATCCGTCCATCCTCATCCATCCATTCATCCATCCATCATCCATCCATCCAAACCATCCAACCATCCATCCATCCATCAATCCTTCATCCATCCATCATTCATCCATCCATCCATCCATCCAACCATCCAACCATCCATCCATCATCCATCCATCCATCCATCATCCATCCATCCATTCATCCTTTATCCATCCATCCATGCGATCCATCCATTTCATCCATCCATCCATCTCCATCAATCGGATCCTTCATCCAACCATCCATCCATCCATCATCTATCCATCCATCCATCCATCCATCCTTCATCCATCCATTCATCCATCTATCATCTATCCATCCATCCATCCATCCATCCTTCATCCAAATCATCCATCCATCATCCAACCATCCATCCATCCATCTATCATCTATCCAACCATCCATCCATCCCTCATCCATCCATTCATCCATCTATCATCTATCCATCCATCCATCCATCCTCATCCATCCCATCCATTCATCCATCTATCATCTATCCATCCATCCATCCATCCATCCATCCATTCCATTGTGAGCTTTGGTTTCAGACAGTCATTGGACTTTGAATCCCGGCTGTTCCAGTAAGCTTCAGTGCAGCAGTGATCAGAATGGGAACAGTATAGTAGTTGAAGAAAGCTGAACTGAAGTCCAGGAACAGCATCCGCACCTGGGTGTTCTTCTCCTCCACGTGTGCCAGGCTCAGGTGGAGAGCAGCAGGAGATGGCGTCCTCAGTGGAGCGGTTCCGTCAGTAGGAGAACTAGAACGGGTGGAATGTTGGCGGCAGACTGGAGACGATGTGTTCTTCTAACCAGCCTTTGGCTTATACCTTCATCATGATGGGAGTCAGCGCGACAGGCCGCTAATCGCTTGAGGGAGGACCTGAGGCTTCTTTGGGACTGGAATAATGGAGGCAGACTTGAAGCATGCTTGGTACTATGGATTGGTCCAGCCAGGTGTTAAAGATGTCTCTGAGGACACTGCAGCCAGCTGATCTGCACACTCCTTATACACCCGCCCAGGTATGTTATCAGGCCCTGGGGCCTTCCTTGGGTTGACTCTCCTCAGAGTTTTCCTCACTTCAGCTACGTCCAGGTTTAGTGCCTCCTCCCCCTGGTGTGGAACAGCTTTCACTGCTGGAGGCTGTTTAGTGCCTCAAACCTTCCAAAGAAGTTGTTCAGTTCATTTAGGAAGTCAATGTTTGCTGCCTTGTTGGGTTAGTTCGTGATACCACGTAATTTCTTCTCAAGGATCCTCCCTTGGTGCTGCTTGGGTGCTGCTGGCATCGTATGAAGAGATCCTGGATCTTCTGGCTGTGTTTCTGCTTCGCTGATCTAATGCACGGTTCCAGCTGGCTCTCTCGCCGTCAGAGCCTCTCTGTGAGCAGACTTTCTGCCTCAGACTCTTAAGATTGCTTTTTTTTTTTTTAGGAAAGTGATTTCTGAACCTCTCAGCTTTATCCAGGGTTTGTTGATTGGCCCAGGTGGTGAATTAGGGAGTGGGTCAGTAATCTGCTATCTATATAGGTATATATCTATACCTGGATGAGCCTCAGCTCTTTCACTTCTGACCTGGTATTTGGGGACAGAGCGCCCTTCCTGCCCAAGCAGAGTCTCCGTTTTCATGTCTATTTCTGCCCTAGTTTAGTTCATTCCGCTCCTCCTGTGATTTCGTCCGCCACGTCTTTCCTGCCATGATTGCTGTTCTACATCGCCATGTTGGATCTGCCTTTGATCTGTTTGATAACACGGTGCTTTTAGCTTTAGGTGGTTAGATAGAAAATGTTCATTTCAATTGTTTGGTCCAACCAGCTGTGGCTGTCCTCCAGCTCCCCTTCCTCCTTTCCTCCCCTTCAGCCCTTCCTCCTCCTTTCCCTCCCTTCCTCCTCCTTTCCTCCCTTCAGCCCCTCCCTCCCTTCAGCCCTTCTCCTCCCTCCTTTCCCTCCCTTTCCTTCCCTTCCTCCCCTTCCTCCTCCCCTCCCTCCCTCCGCTTTCTCCTCCCTTTCCTCCTTGCTTTCCCTCCCTCCCCCGTCCTCCCTTCCTCCCCCGCTGCAGCTGATGTCCTTTCCACCAGTTGAATGATCCTCATTTTAAATAGATGCTCTGGAGTTGGGACCCTGGTATATGACGTGTGGCTGGAAGCAGGCAGATTAAGCCGTTTCCATAGAGATCAGGCTTCCTGGCTGTATTTAGATGTTTGCCGTTGTTCTTGCAGGGTGGACTCCATCATGCTGGTGGAGGGAGGGCTTCCCAGATGGTCAGCACGGACGCCAGCGACAAAGATGCTGAAGTACGCTCTGAAGACCTGGCTGGGACCGCAGGAAGGGAGGCGGCGTTCGATCAGTGGGGTAGGAACCCAGACGGTTCTGCTACTGAAGGCCATCTTTGCACAGGTTCTCATGTTCTGCTGCTTGACCCGCAGAGTGATCGAAGAAGCCAACTGGCTGACGTTACCTGAAGCACATCCAGAAACCTGGAGATGGCTACGACGCAGTCATCTGCCTCGGGAACTCCTTCGCCCACCTGCCAGACTTTAAAGGTTTGGACAGAACTTCTCCGTCAGGTTCTGGTTCAGTCCTGGTGGATCAGGCCGGTTTCCTCAAGATCTGTCTGACCTTCGACCTTTTGGTCATGAGTGGGCGTCCGTTTAACTACCTGAGCTTCTCTGAGTTTTTGATCACTTTCTGAGTGCAGGCAGATGATCAGACTGAACCAGACGAAGACGCTGCTGCTCTGAGCAAAATTATTAACAGTTATCTGACTGTTTTTATGATTCTAGGGTCTGGGATCTAAAATGTCATTAATTGGAGGCCAAGCTGGAAACAGTGGCTGCTGAAGCCCGCTCTGACGCTGTGATGTTTGGTTCCTCCTAGGGGACCAGAGTGATCAGAAGCTGGCTCTCCACAACATTGCCAGTATGGTACGCACCCGGTGCATCACTCATCCTCACCACCTCCACCCCACGACTCACATCCTGGACACTACGCCACCGCCGCAGGGCAAAAAAATATTTACTACAAGGTACAAAACCCCTGCAGTAATTCTGCATTTTTGCAGATGCCTGAGTAAGCTGTGGACAGGAAATCCAGACCATCAGAGGATTTCTCTGAACAAAAGAGTTACTCATTAAAACCTTCAACTGAAAAGCTACACCATGTAAAACTGCAGAGGAGAGGAAATTCTCCAGCATTTTGATTTCGCTGCATCTCCTCCGCTTCGCATGAACTGAAGTGTTCGCGAATGCCGTAAAGCTACTTTAGTTCACCTGTTAAGTGCCCAGTAATGTTATGCTTTTGAAGCGTATGGAGATCGTGCTTGCATTAATTCCTTACTCTAGCTGGCGCGTTGGGCCAGCAAGCTTTTGCTTGCTGTTATCAAAGTTGTATTTTGACTCTCACTCTGTTGCGCGTGCTAATGTTAGCTTTAGCTTGCTGAGATCAGTTGCATTAAATCCTCACCTACCTGGCATGCTAATGTTAGTATTTCAGCTTGCTTTTGAGATCACTTGAAGTCGTGTACTGACCTCCCACCGTGTTTATGCAGGCTTTAGCTTGCCGGAGATCAGCTCTACTTACCCCACCTGCTGGCATGCCAATGCCAGCTTTAGCTTGTTGGCGCACTGGGGCTGCAATGGGGGTCCCTCACCTGTTGCTGGCTGCTACCAGTTAGCTGAAGCTTGCTAAGATCTGCTGCAATGACTCTCACCATGTTGGCTAAGCTAATGTTAGCTGTAGCTTGCTGGGAGATTGAAGAGTCTTCTAGAGTTTGTAAAGGCAAATAATGTCATCTTCCATGTCATGTATTAGCCTCTTGAGATCAGTTGCATTAACCTCAGCTAAAGGTGTGAGAGTCCTAGTCTCTTCAATGCAATGAGACCCCTGTGCATGTGGTTCACCACCTGTTAGCTCTGGTTGCAGATGCAACATTGGGCTTAAGGCTGTTGAGGATACAGTTGCATTGACTCCGCCACCTGCTCATGGCTGTGGTGCATGTTACCCTTTCAGCTTGCTGTATGTATGGCAGCTTTAACACACTCACCTTGCAAGCATTTCGACTCCCCGCCGCCATTAGCTTGTAGATCAGTTGCATTAACCTCACCCAAGCTGGCTGCTAATGTTAAAGCCGTTAGCTGCAAGCGAGATCAGCTGTACTTAACCTCACCCTGTTGGCGCTAATGTTAGCTTCTCATGTAGCTTGCTCGGAGATCAGTTGCATTGACCTCAAATGTTGGCGTAGCTAATGTTAATGCAGCTAAGCTTGGGAAGGAGCGGAGACACCAGTTGCATTAACTCTCACCTGGTGCTGGCGTGCTGGCCGTTAGCTTTAGGGCTTGTTGAGATTGAGTTGCATTAACTCTCACCTGTTGCGCGTGCTAATGTTAGCTTTAGCTTGCTGAGATTCTCAGTTGCATTGACTCTCACCTGTTGGCGTGCTAATGTTAGCTTTAGCTTGTTGAGCATCAGTTGCATTGGACCTCACCTGTTGGCGTGCTAATGTTAGCTTTAGTCTTGCTGAGATCAGCTGTATTGACTCTCACCTGCTGGCGCGGCTAATGTCAGCATTAGCATGCCTGGAGACGTGTAGTTGCATTGACCCCCACCTCTTGGCGTGCTAATAAAGAAGCTTTGGCCAAGTTGAGATCAGTTGCATTGACCTCACCTGTTGGCGTGCTAATGTTAGCTTTAGCTTGTTGAGATCAGTAAGGTTGTGGCCAATTCGCCTGCTGGCGTAAGCTAATGTTAGCTTTTAGCTTGTTGGAGACGTCAGCTGTAGCTGACCTCTACCTGTTGGCGTGCTAATGTTAGCTTTAGCTTGTTGAGATCAGTTGCATTAACCTCACCTGTTGGCGTGCTAATGTTAGCTTTAGCTTGTTGAGATCAGTTGCATTAACCTCACCTGTTGGCGTGCTAATGTTAGCTTTAGCTTGTTGAGATCAGTTGCATTGACCTCACCTGTTGGCGTGCTAATGTTAGCATTAGCTTGTTGAGATCAGTTGCATTGACCTCACCTGTTGGCGTGCTAATGTTAGCTTTAGCTTGTTGAGATCAGTTGCATTGACCTCACCTGTTGGCGTGCTAATGTTAGCTTTAGCTTGTTGAGATCAGTTGCATTGACCTCACCTGTTGGCGTGCTAATGTTAGCTTTAGCTTGTTGAGATCAGTTGCATTGACCTCACCTGTTGGCGGTGTTAATGTTAGCTTTAGCTTGCTGAGATCAGTTGCATTAACCTCACCTGTTGGCGTGCTAATGTTAGCTTTAGCTTGTTGAGACGAGGAGCATTGACCTCACCTGTTGGCGTGCTAATGTTAGGATTAGATTGTTGAGCTCAGTTGCATTGCTCTCACATGCTGGCGTGCTAATGTTAGCGTTCCCTCTCAGAGAGCGGGTGCATTAACCTCACCTGTTGGCGTGCTAATGTTAGCATTTAGCTAGTAGTGATCAGTTGCATTGACCTCGTCTTTTAACGTGTTAATCTTAGCATAAAATCTCCACATCGTGGCTTCGAGTTAACAGAGCGGTAAAAATTTGCCAAGATTTTTATAAGAAAAATATGTTGTCAGTTTTTTTTGAGGAATTTTCTTACCTTCATATCAAGTTGAATCGTTTCCAGAGTGTGGAATCAAAAACTCCCTCAAATACATCTTGGCAGAAGCCGACAGTTGCATTAGCCTGGATGCAGGTTAGCGCTCACAGAGCTCAGAGTATTAAGATAAAAGTTCTCTTTTCTGTTGCTGTTGTTCAATAAAAGTACATTTTAAGATCATTTGAGGAGAAAAGATTATACTTTAAGCTATATGGAACATTTACTATATGGAACAATTGCTGATTTAGTGCGTAATTTAAAAAAAAAGTCCAGATGTTGAGAGGACCGCGGCGACCAGCGGAGCCCCAAGGCTAATCACAGCCAAGGCTAACGTTAGCCCGTCTGCAGCAGCAGAGCTGCACACTTTGAAGCAAAATGCTAGGAAACTTTAGAGAAAATAAAGACCTACAGGCCTATGGTAATCCTACCTAGTCTGGAAAAATAGTTTACTGCTGTATAAGATGACCCTTTGTAAAGCAAGAGCTGCATATTTCTCCTCATTAATAGAGGAGAATAATCCTAGATTTCTTTTTAATATAGTTGCCAAACTCACCCAGAGCCATACCTCTGTTGAACCATCCATTCCCCCTGCTCTTAGTTGGAATGATTTTATGGGATTCTCTATAAATAAGATTGATCCTTTTAAAAATAAGATCATTAGCACTCCTCTAGCCGCGATTGTATCTGAGGTAGTCATGGAATTCTGAACCAGGTTTAGACTGCTTTGATCCAGTTGAACTTTTAGAGTTAGTGTTAGAAAGACTTGAATATTTTATAGGAATTAAAGGAACAGCACTAGACTGTTTAAATCTATTCATTCGATCGATTAGTTTCTTCATCAAGTACGACAAATCTTCCTTCTATAAATGTAAAGTGTTACCTGTGGAGTACCAATAGGGATCCTACAGTAATCAATTCTCTTTACCATATAAATGTTCCCAATCGGTAGAATTATTAGACATCATGGGATTAATTTTCACCGTCATGTTGATGATACCCAGCTATATCTAGTTCATAATCCAGATGAAGCTAACCCATTACATAGATTACAGGCATGTCTTGAAGACATAATAACCTGATGACTTTTAACTTTTCTTGCTCCTGAATGCAGACAAAAACAGAAGTTATAGTCTTTGGACCAGAGTCTTTGAAAAAAAGAAGGCTGATTAGTCAGGTCACTTCATTTGGATGGGATTAAACCTCTGATTTCAGATAATAAAGTAAAAAATGTTGGTGTTATTTTTGATCAGGACCTGTCATTTAAATCCCATATCAAAGAGGTTTCTAGAATTTCTTTCTTTCATCTGAGGAACATTGCAAAAATTAGAAATATCCTGTCCAGGGGTGATGCTGATATGTAAACCAGTCCTCATTTTACTTTTGTTACTTCAAGGCTGGACTATTGTAATTCTTTTACTATCAGGAAGTCCACAAGCTGTAGTTAAAAGCCTTCAGCTGATGCAAAATGCTGCAGCCAGAGTTCTGATGAAAATGAAAAAGAGAGATCATATCTCTCCTATCCTGGCTTCTCTTCATTGGCTTCCGTTAAATCCAGAATAGAATTTAAAATCCTCCTTCTCACATATAAAGCCTTAAATGGCCAAGCTCCATCTGATATCAGAGATCTGATTGTTCCTTATGTTCCTAACAGAGCACTTCGCTCTCAATCTGCAGGTTTACTAGTGGTTCCTAGAATTTCTAAAAGTAGAATGGGAGGCAGATCTTTTAGTTATCAGGCTCCTCTCCTGTGGAACCAACTACCAGTTTTAGTCCATGAGGCAGACACCCTGTTTACTTTTAAGGCTAGGCTTAAAACTTTCCTTTTTGATAAAGCTTAAAGTTAGAGTGGCTCAGGTTATCCTGAGCTACCTCTATAGTTATGCTGCTATAGGCTTAGACTGCTGGAGGACTTAGGGACCCCTTTTTCATCATTCTGCTTCATTCTATCTCTATTCTCCCACTCTGCAGAATCTGTTAGTTCAATCTCTAACGTTCTGCTCTCTCTGCTTTTTCTCATAGTA